>QRFJ01004731.1:23756-69250 GCA_006176705.1 Cocos nucifera | reverse complement strand
ACTCGCGAGCGAGGGCCCAGATACCTTTGGGCCCCATGACCATCTGTCTCAGGTCTTGGGGCTTAAGCACTCTGGGAGGATCCGATGTAGGTCCGAACACACGCCGACGAACTACTGGTCCGAGGCGAGCGTCTCTTCACAGACTTTCAATGTTGTCGTCGAAAGGAGGTTGAGGAGGCATTGGCACGGGCAGATCGGATTGAGGAGCGCGCATCTCATTTGGAGGGCATCGTGAGAGATATGATGTCGACACTCAGCACGTGTTTTGGAGTAACGGGCTTCAAGAATATGTTGGCCTGCATTCCAGCTTCAGCTCCAGCTCTGGCTCTAGCTCCGACTCCGGATGACGACGACGATGATGTAAATTTAGGAGACTTTTGATGTATTTTATTTTTTTAAAAAAATATTATAATAAATTTTATTTGATAATAAAATTTTAATTTTTTTGAATAATTTTTATGTTTATTATATTTTTTTATGTTATATATCTGTATTTATCAGATAAAATATATAACAAAATAAAAATTTTAATTTTTTTTAATTATTCAAGATCTATTGTAGTGATTTTCTAACCGCTGTTATATCCGTACCAACCGCAGCCATAGGTTTCTGATGCAAATGGTATCAACCGATGTATTAGACCTATGGCAACGATTGAAAAATCGCTGCTATAGATTACTTATGGCAGCGGTTACCGATAACCTATGGCAGCGGTTATATAATTGCTGCCATAGGTCGATCTATTGCAGCGATTTATAAACTGTTGTAATAGCCTATCTATGGCAGCGGTTCAAACAACCGCTGCAACAACCGCTGCCATAGAGCTACGATGATGGCTGCAGTAGCAGCGGTTAAATAACCGCTGCCATCATAGCTTATGGCAGCGATTTTTTGAGCTATGGCAGCGGTTACGAACCGCTGTCGTAGCTCTTTTTTTGTAGTAGAGATATATATATAGGTAGACTAGACTTCGATTGATTGGTTACGAACCGCTGCCATAGCTTAGATTGACTTACCGTCAAATTCCCACAAATATAGATTTGTTTCTTTTAGTTTATAACTTTATTCTTTTTTTTTTTTAAATGAACAAGATAAAGGAAATTTTTTGCTCAAAAAAGAAAATAGAGGGAATTCCATTTTTCAGCTAGGAATTCAGCAATAATTTACGGTGCTGAGGTCATGCTAAGATCTGGTCGTGGAATTACCTTCAAACATAAATGTATCTTATATGGACACATAACTTTGACCGTAAAATGGTGTAAAGATCGTTAAAAGGCCAAACATATAGATCGAGGCAGATGACGTGTTTTATGAGGAAATCCTTTAAGTAGTTAATTTGATTTCTCATTGTTACTGCACAAGAACCACTATGTCATCCGGGTCTAAATTCAAATATTCATAATTACAAAGGAATTAGGCACTCTGAATGAGGTTGCGCACATAATAAAGCTTCTACGCATACAATTCATGTTTTGATTTAAGCCTCTACAATGTTTCATTTTTGTCTTATTTCAATATCAGTTGTCCATACTAAAAAAAAAATATTTTTTTGTGATAAATTTTTACCGACAAAATAAAATATCATCACTAAAAATGGGATTTTTGCAACAAATTATAATTTTATCATAAAAATCAATTTTTTTGTGATAAAATCTTTTTTTGTCGCTAAAGGATGAATTATTGCAACAAAATAATAATTTTGTCACAAAAAATCCTCCCATCAATTCATAATCTCCTGAATTTTGGCACCAAATGTATTCATGTTGAAAATACATATTTTTGTGATAAATAATTTGTCACTAAAAAGTCTCCATTTGTGATAAAAAAAATATCGTTACTAAAAATAAGATTTTTACAATAAATCATAATTTTGTTATACAAAATTAACTTATTTTTGTGACACCATCTCTTTTTATTACTAGAGGATGAGTTATTACAACAAAATAATAATTTTGTCACAAAAAATCCTCCCATCAATTCATAATCTCTCGAATTTTGGCGCTAAATGTATTTATGATGAATATATATATGTATATATTTGTGATAAATAATTTGTCACTAAAAATTATCTATTTGTGATAAAAAAATATTGTTACTAAAAATTTTTTTTACAACAAATCATAATTTTGTTACCAAAAATTAATTTTTTTTATAACAAAATCTCTCTTTGTCATTAAAGGCATGAGTTATTGCAACAAAATAATAATTTTGTCATAAAAAATTCTCCCACTAATTCATAATCTCTTAGAATTTGGTGCTAAATATATTTGTGATGAAAATATATATTTTTATGATAAATAATTTATTACTAAATATTATCCATTTGTAACAAAAATATTTATCATAAATAAATTTTTTTTGAATTTAATTTTCTATTTATAGCAATAAAATCACTATTATCATTTTAAGCAAAATTATTATGATAAAATATTTTATTGCAAAAAGTCGAAATCACTATTTCATTTGTTACAAAAAGTTAATATATTATGTGGTTGTTGCAAAAAAAATTAGATTTCCTCCTATTGTTCCCTCCTTTTTTTTAATTTATTAATAAAAAAAATTATTATAAAAAATAAATATAATTTTTGTGACAAAGATTTGTTTGTTTAAAAAATAATCCCTTCTTTTGTACTCCTTTCTTTTCTTGTTTTTTTTTGATAAGAATCATTTTATCATAAAAAAGCTATTATATATTTTCTTAAACTTTTGTTGAAAATGGCTATATAAAATACTATCATTTTATTTACAAAACATTAATGAGATGCCGTTATAAATATAACATTATAAAAAAAATTAATTTTAAATATTTTTATGATAAATATTTTGTCATAAAATTATTATGTATATTTTTTTTAAAAAAAATTCAAAAATTATGAAAAATCTTAAATGTTAAAATAAGTACTCCAAAAAAGTTAAGAAAATTATAGTATTGCTTTATGTAATATTTTTAAAATATTTAAAATTATTTTTTAGTATAATACTCTTTCTATCTTAGATGTATATGATTTAATTTTTTAAATTTTTTGGTACCAATTATATAGGATGAAATAGATTTTGTCAAAAAATTAAATGCTCTAAAATTTTAGTGGTTCAGCTAAGGTTACATTCATCGACTTATCACATGACATAGAACATCTAGTTAAGAATTTCTATACCAAATAGGATAGGAATAAGTCAATGCGAGTGCATCGTCAAATTACCATATTGATTAAATTTTGACTGACCATAATTTTTATATATGATAGTATTTTAGAATAATAAAGATATACTTTCATATATTTACCACAGTTCAACACGATGGCAATCAAATACAACTTGGTTGAGATGGTTAAATTTCATCATTTCGGATAATTTTGGTCTATTTTTATGTTTGGCTCCTAATTTTTACGATGTTTTAAGTTTTAAATAAAATTTAAGATATATTTTTTAGATTTTTAAAAATATATTTTTAATATAATAAATAGATAAAAAGATATATTTTATAATATTATAAATTTAAAAATAAAATCTAAGATATATTTTTTTAGATTTTTAAAAAATATATATTTATAATAAGCGAATAACAAGAATCGTTGGTGGTATTCAAAAAAATTTAGCCTTTGAAACCTTTACTTTAATAATAAAAAAAAATCTTTATGTTTCTAAGACAATTTTTTTCCCCTCCATGGATGCACGCCCGCTTCTTCCGCATCCCAGCACTCCAAAAAGCAAAATCTCTCCGTCTCTCCATCTTCCCTCCCCACCGCTCCCAAAACCCTACGCCCTCCTCTTCCTCCCAACGACTCCGGCAAAGTGAAAGGTAAGATCGGCGTCGCCAATCAGTATGCTCCATCTCCTTCCCTCCCATCTCTCCTTTCCTGCATTCTCCCGGTTCTATCTCCCTCCCCCACCTCCGTGCATCCCTCGACCTCTCAGCCATCCATCGCGCCGCGCGGAACCTCCTTGCCGGTGGTTTAGGCCTGGCGAGCCGCTTCAGGTCTGGGTGGTCCGACCACCATTTTTTTTTTTGGTTGCAGATGGGAGAAAGCCCATCCCACCCTCCCCCTGCTCGCTTCCTTGCTCGTCCCACCCTCCGCCTCCGCTGCATCCCCCTCCCCCTGCTCGCTCGCCTTCGTGCCTCCCTCGACTTCCCCACCATCATTCACCCGCCGATCATCCGGCTGGTCCCACTCCTCTGCCATCGGCCCTTTTTTTCGGTCATTCATTTTTGAGAGCTGGCACCCTCCTCTACCATCAGGTGTCGAGCCCCTGCTCCGGCTGTTCACCCGCCGCCCAGAAACCCACCGCCCAGATTTTTTTTTAAACCAAAGAGACCTCCAGCTGGTCCCCCTCCTCTGCCACCAGGTGCCGAGGCCCTGCTCCGACTATTCACCCGCCGCCCAGAACCCCGCCGTCCAGAATCGGGTCCCTGCCTTTTTTTTTAATTTTTTTTTTTTTATATATTAGTCATTTTTTAGGGTGGGTACCCTCCTCTGCCATCGAGTGCCAACGGGTTTTCACTAGAAACATCATATAGATTGAAACAACTTCCTAGTTCTGGTTGAACGTTTTATTGTACCATGGAGAAGTTTGAGTCGTTTTTCATGCCGATGACTTTTTCCTAATCACGCCTATATGAGCATCATTATGCTATGCTTGTATGGATATATATTTATTTAGTGAATGCATGGAGTCATATGCTTTTTTGTATTATATGCATTTCCAATTCGAGAGGCATATTAGGATATAAAGGTAAATATTAATCTGAATTATGTATGTCTTGATGGGTTCATATGCGAATGCCATCCAAAGAGGGTCACTTTTTGTAGTTTAATGAGTTCATATGGACTATTAAAGCCTTTTTAGATAATCATATACTGGATTATTTGGAGTTGGAGGGAGAAAAATGTGTCAAATCTTAGAAAAATTCTTCATCGAATTTTTTCAAAGTGTTTCGGAATTTCTGATGTATTTGTCACGACAATTATTGGGCATGAGTTTCTTTGACATGCATATATTATTTATATTTGGTTGTTTTTATATTTTCAGTCTCTTGTCTGACTGATCTTTTCTCTTCTAGATCAACTAAGATCTATACTGTTAATTATCCTTTTTCTTGCAAAAGTTTAGCTATGGATCTACATTCCTTGTGTTGCCGGGAACTGATAAAGATCTCTTGTATGGTATAGCTGTCTAAAGCAACCCCAACCTCAAGAATATAATGGTAGCATATTCCATTATTGATCTTTCTGTGGCATGATAGTGATGCTTAGGCTGGTCAAATTTAGATGTGATATTATTCATCTCCTGTGAAGCACATATCATGTAGAATACTGAATGGTGGACTAGTGGACTAGCAAGAATAAGGGTCTTACGCAAGAATAGGGACCTGGGGGGGACAAATGTACAGTGGACTAGCAAGAATAGTGGTCTTGCACAACATAGCTACATCATCTCAATAAATCACAAGCATGTTGGATTAAATTATCGGAGATTAAAACAAATCTTGGAGAACTTTTTGATTTTTGAAACACTTATTTCTAATGCTTCATGCAGGCATTTCATATCAAATGGATACCAGACTTTAGACATGCAACAGTTCATCCCAAATTAAACAAACCCGAACACTTACAGACCTAACTTAAAATATTTTATTCTTGATCTACATGGTTTCTTTTACTAGTAAATTTTCACATATGAAAATAATTAATTAATTTATGTTTTGCAGTATGGGGAGGGTTTTCCATGATGTTTTGCAAGATTTTGATTTTTTTCTTTTATGAAAATATGATATTAAAATTCTTAATTATCCTCTAAAAGAAATTTATTATGTGATTTTTTTTTTTTTGTAGGATATGGACAATAGTTGGATTGATGATAATAATTTCTTTAGTGACAGATATGAAAAAGGTGTAGAATCCTTTCTTAAGTTTGCAAAAGAAAATGTGAGGCATCCGGATGATATGATTTTTTGTTCTTGTCGTAATTGCAATAATGGGATATACAAAACCTTCAGTCAAGTGAAACGTGACTTATATTTATGAGGGTTTTCACTCACTTATAGAGATTGGACTTTGCATGGAGAAAGAATACCGATACATGATAGTGACAATGATATCGATGATGAATAGTATTGAATTTAATGAAGACTTGGTAGATGATTTATATGAGTTGTTGGGAGAAATGAGGAAAGCACAACAATCTGATGATACAATTGGTGGATCACAGGCTGAATTTTCATTTCTTGATAAATTAATTAAGGATGCACAACATGAAATATACCTAGGATTCAAGTATTCATTGTTGTCTCTTATTGTCAAGCTGCTCCATATAAAGGTTCTCAATAAATGGACTAATAAGTCCTTTGATATGTTGCTCAATTTTTTAAAGGATTTGCTACCAGAAGGTGCATCGTTTCTCTCATCATATTATGGGGCTAGAAAACTTCTATTTAGTATGGGGTTGGATTATGAGTCTATTGAGGTATGTAAGTATGATTGTGTGCACTTTTGAAAGGAATATGAAATGAAGAAATGCTGTCCAATATGTAAGGAACTAAGATGGAAGTTTGATGATGGCAATGATACTAAGGTTCCTTACAAAATACTGTTGTATTTTTTATTAAAACCAAGATTGTAAAGACTCTTCATATTTAATAAGACAGCTTCATACATGAGATGGCATAGTAAAAAGCGTGTTAAAGAGGTTGGTATCATGAGGCATCCAACCGACACTCCTGCATGGAAGGAGCTTGATAAACAATATCCTCAATTTGCAGTAGATTCTCATAATGTGAGGCTTGCTTTGGCTAGTGATGGATTCAATCCATTTGGTCATATGAGCAACTCTTATAGCATGTGGCCGGTTTTTTCTTGTGCTTTATAATTTACCATCTTATCTGTTAAAAAAAAAGCCATTTCATTTCATGTCACTGTTGATTCCTAGCCCACGTTCTCCTGGAAAGGATGTAGATGTTTATATGAGACCCTTGATGGATGAGTTGAAGCAATTATGGGATGAAGGTGTGGAAACTTATGATTCTTATAGTGCTAAAAGATTTCAAATGCATGCAGCAGTTTTATGGACTATAAGTGATTTTCCAGCTTATGGTTATTTATCTGGATGGGTCACTCAAGGCTGCAATGCTTGTCTTGTATGTCTTGATATGATTGATTCACAAAAGTTGAGAGGTAAGATAGGCTATATGGGTCATAGTCGTTATTTACCTCAAGAGCATCCTTGGCGTAATAATAAAGTGGCATTTAATAGAAAAGTTGACCACCATTTAGAACTCCCGGAATTATCAAGAGAGCAAGTATCGCAATGGTTAGAATGCTTGGAGGATGTCTTTGATAAATTTGGGAAACGTCTAAATAAGAGAAAAAGAAAGTATGGTAGTGGTGAAGAAAATTGGGTTAAGAAGAGCATTTTTTTTGAGTTGCCATATTGGCAAAAACTCAAAATCAGACATGCTTTGGATGTTATGCACATAGAAAAGAACATATATGATAACGTGCTTGGAACGTTGTTAAATATTACAGGAAAAATAAAAGACACAGAGAATGCTCATGAAGATTTATGGGATATAAAAATAAGAAAAGAGTTGTGGATGCAATAAGGGAACGACAAATTGAAAAAGCCACCTACCTGTTACATATTATCTCGAAGTGAGAGGAAAGCTTTTTTAGAATTCTTGAATTCCATTAAGTTTTCTAATGGATTTGCTTCAAACATATCAATATGTATTAAAGATGATAAGCTGATAGGCTTGAAGACACATGATTGTCATATTCTTCTACAGAGGCTTCTTCCAGCTGGAGTTCGTGGCTATTTGCGTAAAGAAGTTAGCCAAGCATTGTTTAAGCTAGGTGATTTTTTTAAGAAACTTTGCTCGAAGACCTTGAAAATAGAGGATATAGAAAAATTGGAGAGGAACATATCTGTGATCTTATACAAGTTAGAGTGAATATTTCCTCCTGTCTTCTTCGATGTTATGGTACACTTAGCTATTCACTTATCCAAGCAAGCGAAGATTATCGGACCAATAGGCTCACGATGGATGTTTCCTTTTGAAAGATAATTAATTTATAGTTTCTATCATTTTTAATTTAAGTATTCTGAAATAATTAAGAACTTAACTTTTATTTATTTGTTTTCTTAAGGCATTTTGGTTCTCTCAAAGATATGGTTGGTAATAGAGCTCGTCCCGAAGGTTCAATTACAGAATGATAAATTATGAATGAATGCACAACATTCTTATCAATGTATCTCAAGAATGATAAAACCAAGTTCAATCAACCAAGAAGAAACTATGATGGAAGCCAAAACCGATAGTCTAGAGGGCTTGGAGTGTTTTCTTTAATGACTCATCCTTTTGGACATATTAGGCCCGAACATGAAATATCTCAAAAGGAATTGGATATGGCTCAATGGTATATCTTAAGTAATTATGATGAAATCACAAAATACTTGAAATAAGAAATTTTTTGAATGTTATTTTTATTTATTTTATTAAGTATTTTAGTATTGTTAATTAAAGTATTATTAAAATAATTTATAATTTATAGGATGCACAAGCAAGAACCATTGAAGGTGAGCCATCTCAACATTAGTAAGAGACAACAGAAGCAATTTCCTAATTGGTTTAAATGCTATATAAGTTATTCATTTTCAAATAGGATAATTTAATATGCTTAGCATAAGAAACTTATAGCATTTATAATTTGATTTTTGTGTTTATTATATAGATGAATCAATTACATTACCAAGGATGTAAAGAAGCCACAAATGAATTATGGGCGTTAGCAAATGGTCCTCATAGATCTAGCACAAGATGTTACTCTGGTTATATTGTGAATGAAGTTCGATTTCACATAAAAGATCGTGATAATCTTCGTATTACTCAAAATAATGGATTACTTGTAGAAGAAGAACATGAAGGGAAGATGGTTGAGTTCTTTGATTTTTTTAAGAGAGTTGTTCAACTCCCATTCCTTAAAGTTTATACAGTGGTGCTATTTGAGTATGAATGGTTTAACACTGGAAGCAGTTAAACAATACAAGATGATGGACAATTCATAAGCATTGATGTGAGGTCACGGTGGTATAAGGATTATCTTTTTGTAGTACTTGATCAAATTTTACAAGTTTTTTACATTAATGACATAAAGTTGGGCTGTAATTGACAACTCGTACAAGTTTCGAACTCGGGAGTGGGGGGACTATTGTTGGAGATAAACCTCGCTCCTGTCGAAGTCTAGTTTGATGCTCTACTTAATGCAACCAGTAGCCATGGAAGAGCTTTAACGGATGGATCTTAGCCGAACCCCTTCAGTCGATCGAACTCCTCAGCAGTCGAGCTCCTTCGAACTTCCAACGGTCGGACCGAACCTCTTCAACCAGTCGAACTCCTCAGCGGTCGAGCTCCTTCGAATCCCTTCAGTCGGTCGAACTGCTTAGCGGCCAAGCTCCTTGGACTTCCAGCAGCCGGCCTTTAGCCGAACCCCTCAGCGGTCGAGCTTCAGTCGGACTACCGCAAGAGCCAAACTCTCTCCGCGCCCTTTCAGCCAGGCGCCTACAAGAGCCGAACTCCCTCCAGACATCTCCTTCGATCGAACTTCTTCAGAAGTTGGACTCCTCCCAGACATCTCCTTCGATCGATCGAGCTCCTTTCGAACTCCTCAGCAGTCGTGCCCCGATCGAACTCCTCGATGGCTGTCCCTCGGTCGAACTCCTCAGCAGCCGCACAGCTCCAACCAGACGCCTACGACAGTCGAACTCCTTCCGAGCTTCCTGTTCAGGAGTCCGAACTCCTTTGGGATCGATATATGCCGAAGTCCACCAATCAATGCCTGCTTTCTGAGAGCCATGGCTATTAAAACTGGACGAACGGTCACCATCAGTCTGCCACAGGCGACGCTACAGTGGCTTCGCCAGACCTCGAGCAGCCCACCACTGTCGGATGGTATGGCTGTCGCTTTTGACCTGACGACACCCTCTCCGCATCAAATCCAATGCAGCCTCGAGCAGCCCGCCACCATCAAGCTCTGCCTATAAAAAGGACCCTCTAGATATGCTAAAAAGGCTCTCTCTGATCTCTAAGCTCTAAGCTCTCCTCTTCTTCTCTAAGCTCTGTGGAACTCATTTTCGAGTACTCCATTCCTGTTGGCCAGAGCTGACTTGATCATCGGAGGGTCCTGCCGGAGCCACCCCCCATCCGGCTTTGGATGGAACTTTATTTTGCAGATCCCCGACGGCGACCTCATCTACCTCCGCTCCAACTGATTCCGACGACGATCAGATTCTGCACCAACAATATCTTATTACTTTTGTTTATTGCATTAAATGATGATAGACCCATCAATTGATTAGTATACATATTAAAGACTATTTATTGATGCTATACTAATATTATTGTTCAACATGTTATATTGATTAATATTCATTAACATTGTAGATCACGATGGCACCGAAACGTCATCTAGCTTTTACCCCTGCCCCTCGGTGGGTTATACATAGTTCAGCATCCGAGGAGCAGTCGGAGCATACTCCATCCACCTCGGCATCGGCTGTTCAGGGACCTCCACCGTCGGCATCTACTCCACTGATAGCTGAGCCTCTACCGTCGTCCACATCTGAGACACATGCTACTATGTAGGCATCTGAGTGTACGTTTTTATTATATCAGCATAATTTTATTTTTTATATAGTATTTGTATACTTATATATTTGCATAACGTATTTGCATTGTAGGTGCACCATCCAGTTGGACATTTCATGATCCCACACGTATGGCACACGTGTGAAACCGCCAGCATCAGGTGATGGTCTATTACGATATGGAGGAGAGGCTGATAGGGGAGATCGCATGGAAGATGCATTCCTTTTTTGGAGTGCTTATGAGGCAATCAGACATCATTCTCGTAGAGTCCAAAGGCTAGCATTTGATGGATGCTGTCGTCAAGGATCGGATATGGGAAGGAAGATATGGGTAAGTACGCGCATCTTAGTTATATTTATGCATTTTATATGTTTACACTATATATGTTTGATTAGAATAATTTTGTAACTGATTTTTGATAACTTTGTGCAGAGGAGGTATGACTTTTTCGATCACGAAAGGGCTCGAGATGTACGACTGAGGAAGATCGGAGAGTTATACCAGGGTTATAAGATCAAGGTCCATAAAGGATGGCTCGAGCACCGACGAGACACTCCGAAGGAGCTTGTTTCCTAGATACAGGACTATCCTCCGAGTCAGTGGGAGAGGATGGTTAGACATTGGAGGAGTCAGAATTTCGAGGTAAAATTTCTAACTTTTGAATTTTTCAATACGCTTAAAGTTTTATATAAATATATTTTAAATATTTATTATTTATTTAAATACTTATTAGGCTATCTTTCGTCAGAATCGGAAGAACTGTGTAGCCCAGGAGTATACACACATTCTAGACCGTGAGTCTATGGCCAGTTATGTACATAGAGAGGTAATTAATTCTAAATCTTACTAGATAAATTAAATTCATATTTTTTATCATCTTTCTGATAAATTTGTTCTTTGTTATAGCTGATGAAAGATAGAGTGATGCCCAGCCGTAGTGAGATCTTTCGATCTAGTCATACGGACAAGATGGGCAGGCTGATGAATGCCACGATCGGGCGTATTTTTGTAAGTATTCATTATATTAGTATATATGATTAGTATTATAGCATTTCTTATAAAATTTTATTTTAATTTATAATTACAGGATCAGTTAGATGCACTCGCGAGCGAGGGCCCAGATACCTCTGGGCCCCATGACCATCTGTCTCAGGTCTTGGGGCTTAAGCACTCTGGGAGGATCCGATGTAGGTCCGAACACATGCCGACGAGCTACTGGTCCGAGGCGAGCGTCTCCTCACAGACTTCCAATGTTGTCAGTCGAAAGGAGGTTGAGGAGGCGTTGGCACGGGCAGATCATGCTGCGACGCGGGTAGATCGGATTGAGGAGCGCGCATCTCATTTGGAGGGCATCGTGAGAGACATGATGTCGACACTCAGCACGTGTTTTGGAGTAACGGGCTTCAAGAATATGTTGGCCTGCATTCCAGCTTCAGCTCCAGCTCTGGCTCTAGCTCCGACTCCGGATGACGACGACGATGATGTAAATTTAGGAGACTTTTGATGTATTTTATTTTTTTTAAAAAATATTATAATAAATTTTATTCGATAATAAAATTTTAATTTTTTAGAATAATTTTTGTGTTTATTATATTTTTTTATGTTATATATCTGTATTTATCAGGTAAAATATATAACAAAATAAAAATTTTAATTTTTTTTAATTATTCAAGATCTATTGTAGTGATTTTCTAACCGCTGTTATATCCGTACCAACCGCAGCCATAGGTTTCTGATGCAAATGGTATCAACCGATGTATTAGACCTATGGCAACGATTGAAAAATCGCTGCTATAGATTACTTATGGCAGCGGTTACCGATAACCTATGGCAGCGGTTATATAATTGCTGCCATAGGTCGATCTATTGCAGCGATTTATAAACTGTTGTAATAGCCTATCTATGGCAGCGGTTCAAACAACCGCTGCAACAACCGCTGCCATAGAGCTACGATGATGGCTGCAGTAGCAGCGGTTAAATAACCGCTGCCATAGCTTATGGCAGCGATTTTTTGAGCTATGGCAGCGGTTACGAACCGCTGTCGTAGCTCTTTTTTTGTAGTAGAGATATATATATAGGTAGACTAGACTTCGATTGATCGGAGTCCAGCTTACATTTGGTCGAATCTCTGATCATTCGATCTACGTACATTTTGGAATGCATGCCTAAAAAGACATGTCGGCTAAAAAAAATACAGGCATTTATAAGCTGGTGTTGACGAGTCAACATGGTAATCCACAATTGTATATTATAGTGCAAATAAACTGCTCATCCACAATTGTATGAAAAATCATAAATAAATACTATATTTGTGCAAAAGCACAGGTGTTGATGAGTCAACATGGTCTGAGATTTCTTCATCCAACTTCTAATAGTTTTATTTCAAACAAGCACTCCCCAACAGCAAGGTTTACAAGCTGGTGGAAGCAAAGATGATTCAACGTACCCCATTGCAGTGAAGGGGTATATGCGCATATACTTGGACATCTTAGCATGTAATATGGCTAATGCAGACTGTGCCTATAGTGATCCTTGTGCACTCAAATGGTATAGAGACATGAACCAGTCGTACTTGATGCAAACTACGTCAATTGTGGCGCTCGAACAAATTTTCGCTAGAGAATGGAGATTGCTGAACCTTTCTAAACATAATTAGAAAAACTGGATTGAACTGTTTTGAAAATGGTAGAATCTGCTGAACATCAAAACCTGTCATACACCTACTATAAGGACAGGTGTTCACGACAAACATCGTTGAAGCTGTACATGCCAAGCATTGAACACTTGGCATTTAAAGAATCAACTAATTTGGGAGAAGATGATATCAGATTTTGAGTTACCCTTGCATAATCTGTACACTAAAATATTGATACATGTGTATATACTAAAACAAGTTCGTTCTGAATCTTAGAGAGAAGGGAACATGTTATAATCATTTTATATACATGTGTATATACTAAAATATTTTTTATATTTTTTAATTAAAAAAATAAAAATAGATAAAAAAAGGTGCCTATATTTTAAATGTATGCATGGTTTTTTTTTTCTAATTTTTTTTAGGTTTTTTTTTGAATTTTTTTTCATATTTTTTTTAAAAAAAAATTTTGTAGATTTTTTTTTCAAGCAGCAACAGGATTTTTTTTTGAATTTTTTTTAGACGTACGTGCGCCTGTATTTTTTTCAGACGCACGATCGAATAGAATGGTCGGAGATCCGATCGGATGTAGGCTGGACTTCGATCGATCGAAGCCCAGTCTACCTATATATATATATATTCAATGTCGAGCTCGAATTTGAGTACGACTCAATCTATATTTAAGTAAAATATAGTATATTTTAAGTTTTGCCTATTTTTGATCGTGCCAATTTCGAGCTTGAGATATTAAAATTGGATCGATCTTGAGTCAAATTTTGAGTATTTTGAATTGAGTTGAGTTTGAGCTTCCAACTACTTAACTTGGCTCAGCTTGATTACACCTCTAATTTGCATAACTTTTAAATTGAAAGTAATGCATAAGTTTGGGGCATCTTGCTATATGTATACGTGATTTTATGTTTGTAGTTGCACACGTTTATTAGCATGCTTCTTATATTACATGGGATCAAATTGCCTCGTGCACCTAAAGATTTCTCTAACATATCAATTTTAGAGCTACTAACTGCCTTAATTATTTTGAACTACAAGCTAGATAATAACCAAAATAGTTGGAATAAAGTATATTCGCCAAAGTATCCATGGATCTCAAACTTTCACTGGAGTTCGGCTTGAAGCTGAGTAATCGCGAAGCGAGCAAAACCCTCGGCGGACATGGTATTTTTACCGGATACGGATTGTGCATTTCGGGCAAAAGAAGGACTCCTTTTGGGCGGATCCACCGTTGATCAGTGGGTGATCCAACGGTGGACTCGTTCGTCCTTGCGCGCGAAAATACGAGGCCGCTCGAGCCCTGCAAGTATCCCGATTACTACGCCGTGGGAGCGGAAAGGTGGGCCCCGGCGCGTTTAAACAAACTTGGACTCTCGCCGCAGGTCGGGCGCCGGGCAGCACATATTTTTTCTTGAGTTTTTGGTGGAACGGTACGTAGTTGCTTTGAGGCCACCAAAACCTCAGCCATACATGGAGATGGATCCAGAAAATATTGTAGCAGCGATTCACCAAAGATATGGAGTTCCAGAGAGGGAGAATAGCGCTCCTTCTTTCAGGTTTCCTCCTGGCTTTAAATTCAACCCAGACGATGAAGAGCTAATAATTTACTATCTCAACCGCAAGATCAAGGGTCAGCCATTGCTTTACAACGTATTCAACGATGTCAATCTTTATGATTACGACCCGGAAGAATTGGTTGGTTAGTACTATAATTTCTTTCTCTAAAATTTAGAATATACCAAGCAACTTGATATCTAATGATTTATGCATGTTCCCAATTTAATATCTTATTGTTTATGACATATTTATTATGTAATTCTTCCATGTGAGATTTTTTTCCCCCTTCCTTACAATCGAAAAATATATATTTCATGGAATATCTTAGTTCCATAGTTTTAGTTTTTAATTAAAAAAAAATGTTTACAAGCGTTAAGTACTCAACAAAGATTTTTTTTAAAACATAATTTACAATATATAAAACAACTTGATATCTAATGCTTTTTATGCATGTTTCACATGTAATATTTTATTATTTATGACATGTTTATCATGTAAGTCTTCCATGTGAGATTTTTTTTTTTTTTTTGTTGCTTACAATCAAAAATTATATATTTTCATCGAATATCTTAGTTCGGTCATTTTATTTTATTTTTTATTTTTTTTGTATAGCAAAGAAGTTTTTTTTTTAATTTATAAATTTAGAATATATAAAAGAACTTGATATCTAATGGTTTATGGATATTTCACAGTAATATCTTTTTGTTTATGACATGTTTATCATATAATTCTTCTATGTGAGCTTTTTTTTCTTGCTTGCTATCAAAAATTATATATATATTTTCATGAAATATCTTAGTTCAATGGTTTTAGTTTTTTTCTTTTTTTTGTAATTTATTTTACATGTGTTAAGTACTCATTAAAGAAGCATGAGATTGAGAAAAAATAACAGATGCATGTTACAGCTTCCTTTTTAGGATTTGTTTGGATATTTTTACAAGATTGTAGAATTTGTGAATTGTGCCATCCGTTTAAGCATGGCTCTGTATCAACCAAGTACCATGCAACCCAAAATCTCCTACCTCAAAGGCAAGGATTCATGTTGGGTTTGGACTGGATCTTAGAAAGCCCAAGATAGATGGGCTAACAGACCCAGTTCTCACAGAATTTTAGTCTGATTCTGTAGAAATATCTAAACAGGCCCTTATTTTTTTAATTCTAACCCTTCTAGCAACTAAAGTTTAAACACTTTGATTTCATCAAATAATGGGGCCCTCTAGTGCAGTTATTTTGTCCCCTTGGAATTGTCCACATGGTAGGCCAACCATGCATCACCTATTAGACTTGATCAGTATTCACAACACAAGATTAGTATTTGCCCACTACATCACTATTACATTCTTGTAAGCACTCTCATAAGGAGCAAACCGAGTTTGAACCTACAACCTCAAAGATGGGAGCAATCTCCTTAACTATTAATTGTTCAGAAGCAACGTGCTTCCATGAACCCATTTAACAAAAGTTGTAGTTTCTTTATTTACTGGTAAAGAAAAGAATGTCTTTTTTTTTCCTCCTTTTTCTTTGTCATTCCTGAGATTTTATTTCTATTTTTCATGTTGTGGCTACGATAACAAGCACTCAGCAGGTTGAAATTATCAAGATTTATTTTCTGAACTATATTTTTGATATTATAGCTAAAATTAGATGACTACTAGAGCACAATGCACAAGTGTAAATGAAAATGAGATTTCAAAATGAGCTCATTACTATGGTCTAGCACTTTAGATCAAGTCTACAGAGCATTTGATTTTTGGTGGTATGGGGCCCTTCTTAAATAACTAATAATATACTTGTTGGGAACTTGTAAAATCTGAATAGCACGGTTACTTGTCATTATTATAGCGATACTATGTTATTAACTTAGCTTTTTAATTTAATTGAAATGATGTTATAAACTTAGTACCACCACATATGTGTCTATTTGAAAAAGAGTAATGACTGTTATAACTGTTATAATAGAAAATAATAGGTTATAATGGAAGAATAACATTGTTATTTTTCCCTTTTTCTTTCACTCAAAATAAATAGTTTTTCAAATCAAACAATGTTCTATGATAAACATATTACTTTGTTATATATGTATATGGATATGTGTATATGTATATGCATATATGTATGCATACATACATATATTTATCTGTGTATGTGTGTGTCCACCTATCTATCTATCTATCTATCTATCCACATATATATATACATACCATTATAAACTTTGGTATAAACTAGTCTAGATTCTAGCAATACTCCTCCAAATCATACTACTAGAATCTTTTTTAGAAAATATACCACCAAACTCCATATTTCAATAAATATAATGGCATTATTTTAGTTCACCTCTCCTCTTCATTTTCTTCAAAGGAATACATTTTTCTCCTTATGAGCCTCAGAGCAATGTTTCTTGAACATTGTATCCTTTCTTGGTTTTATTTGTTCTTACCCTTCTGAGTTCAAGTGATGCTGTTTTGTCTTTAAATTGATTAATGCCTATTCTATTCTTTTATTGCTGATTTTCTCTATTCTTTGTTCTAGGAAATTTTGAGCTTCCTGGAGTAGAAAAATTATATTTCTTCACTCCAAGAGCACGCAAATATCCAAATGGGAGCCGTCCAGCTCGCGCTGCTTGTGGTGGATATTGGAAAGCCACGGGATCTGAAAAGAAAATTTATAATAATCAACAGCTAGTGGGAGTGAAAAAAACTTTGGTATACTATAGAGGAAAGCCCAAAGAAACTGATGGTGTAAAGACCGATTGGACAATGCAAGAGTATATAAGTGAGATCACAACCTGCAAACCTGGTGATTCAATGAAGGTAAGTGAATAATGATTTAATGTAAAGCTAGCTTCATAAGAATTTATTATTCTTTCTTATTATCTTTTGGACACATTTCTCTTAATAAAAGAATCGCACATTAAACATATTTATAAAGCTAACATTGTTTTTTTGTTCTCCCTTTTTCAGTTGGATGATTGGGTCTTTATGCTGCATTCATAAGAAAAGAGGTGCTGTAGATAATCGTCACAAGCTAGAGAAAGTTCCTCAATCTCAATCAGACATGCCAACTGAACAAGTTACAAATAATAATCAAAGCTATCAAATTTTTATTGACTCAAATGGTGGCTACGGTAATGCCATTATGACACAACGATTAGTAGCAGCATCCGGTGAGCAAATGACTGAATTTAATGATATGATCCAATCATTAGTCGTAGCACCAAGTGTGCAAATTACTGAATTTAATGGTATGGCCCAACCATTAATAGTCGCACCAAGTGTGCAAATGATTGAATTTAATGGTATGGTCCAATCAGCAGCAATGACTGAATTTAATGGTATGATCCAACCATCAGCAATAGCACCAAGTGGACAGATGATTAATTTTAATGGAATAGGTACAATCATTAGTAGTAGAACCAAGTGAGCAAATAATTGATTCTTATGGAATGGTACAACCATTAATAGAGGCCTATGGTGAGCAAAGCTCTAATCGTGGTTGCATGGTACAAGAAACAACAATATCTCCAACTGAGCCAATGACTGATTTCAATTGTATGGCACAACCATTTGCAGCAGCATCAATCGAACCAATGATTGGCTTCAATGATATGACACAGCTCTCTGAATTTGCTGATTTTAATTCTATGAGACAACCATTGCCATGTGCACTAATGACTGAACATAATGGGATCACGAGCATCCGCAATAATCATTCAACCGGGCAAGGTTTCCAGCAGAACTCAAGCAATGCAACAACATCTGGCGAAGATCATGTGGATCAGTTTGGCATGACATATGGTGAAAGAGAAAGAGATGAAGTCATGTATCAAATGGAACTGCTTTATTATCAACCAGACATGGAAATAAACAATATTTTAAGTGATAGTATCGAACCAAAAGATGTAGATGCAGGCAAACATAGTAGATGTGGTGCTAATGGTGCTGGTTCCAAGCATGCTGAAGATCCTTGATTTGGCTTCTGATTTTTCATTTTAGGTTTTTTGCCACAGAATTACCTTATTAGAAGTATGAAGTCCAACAACTTGAATCTTGGGGTTGGCATTTTTGTGATACTTAGCATTAATACAGTGTTTTTTTTTAATAAATATTTTTTAGAGTGCACAAAGAAAGGAAGTGCAAGCAAATTTAAGGAAAGCATTTGCTTTCTTGTGCTAAAAATATGCATTGTTATATAGATGGTTAGAAGAGCTTGGAGTCTTGGAACTTTGTAGTTGATTCTACATCTGATACTGAAACCAAGTAGGCTTATTGTTCTTGCTCAGGGGAGGGGAGGGAAATATATGAATAGTGGTTCTGCATTATAATATAATAGGATCACATAATTATATTTCTCCAACATCTTTTCCAACAGTATCTGAATATCTTTCAATGTCCTGCATTTTTATAGCTTAATGCCTTCTTAAAAGCATTAAACGCAACAAGATCCTTTTAAAGATATATTCATTTATTTGAAGTAGTCAGTAGTAATGATTGCCTAATTACAATTCTTTTAGCCTTCATATTAATCAACAAGAACTAACTTTCAAAAGATGAAAAATTTTTGGTATTATAGCCATTTTATATAGTGAGTGTTGCCATGAGATTTGAGATTCAACATTTTTTCAATTTTTTTTTTAAAAAAAATCTATAAAATGTGTGATAGATATCCTGTCAGGTTTATTGAATAAAAAAAGTAGTCATTGTATTGGACTTTCTAAAGTATACTATGAAGCTTTTTAAGATAGGAACTTAAACTCTACTAACCATAATTTTAACATTGTATTAGAATATCAGTACCAAGGTTTGTCATACTGTACCAAGTATACGTACCATATGCTGGTACCAATCATGTATGCATTCTTGTACCGTATGGACCTTCGATATGCCTGACCATCTAGTTCTATACCGCGTACCGATACTATAATAGAATGGTACTGGTATGGGATCCGGTACTGAGATGGCGAGAACCTTGATCAGCACTAACAGAGACTAGCAAAAACTGCATATAGAAATATGAGCATTCCAATCATTTAATTAAATGAGATTAAGTGATGCAAGCCTTCTATGATAACTTAACACAAAAGATATTCTATGATGCTACACTTGTTGGCGTAAAAAAATAGATATTAAAATTATTGTAACAATTTTTTTTGTAGATACTGAACTAAGCAGGACCTAGTGGGTTGTTGATAATTTTGAAGAAAAGGTGGCTGTGTATCAAATAATAGTGAATTAAGGATCTCGCTGGTGATAGGTGGCATGACAATAAATGTTTTTGAGGGGCATTCTGCAATCCCACCCTTCCTCTCCTGCAATCTTGCTGGTAATACATAGTGGCTAAAGTAAAAGAAAGAGAGCAATTTGTAAAAGCATGGTACCAAAACTACATCTTTTCCCACTAATGATAAGATAGTTATCTTTGATATTATTTTAAGAACTTGTTTAATTTGCATTATGATACAGCATATCCTTGTGTTTATGGGTACTAAGAGGGTGCAGAGTCAAATCCAACAATTAACCTGAATCACATTCTTGAATTCTTTCAATTGGCCCTTGTTGTGCCTTGCATCGTCTTGCGAGGCAAACTGTTTCCATCATTTAACTTTGCTGTCATAATCTTCGATACTTTATTTTGTTGTCTGTGGAACCATTATGATCAGGTGAATAAACTCGACATGTATACTGGTCATAGTTTGATAAGAAAATCTGCCATAGGTGAATATTATGTTCTGACCAAAGCAATGATAACATTCCTTCCATTACTTCAGTAATAAATATTCATTAATTGGGTATCACAATTTGTCAACAATTTGTATTTCAGTTATCTGTATACTTGTTACCATAGGAAGAACACTATAGATCTTCTCTCTATGCATTTGTTTTTCAAAGATGGACTCTAGCTTGACAGACCCACTGGATATAGTTCACCTTGTTCTGGGTATGTGATGAGTGAACATTGATTACCAACTGTGACATCACATTCAGGAGCTCTCAGAGCTTAAGAAGCCAGTCAATACTAAGCTGGAGCAACTGAGATCAGTAAGTCCATTGAATCGTTTGCCCCATTTATTTGGTGTATGTAATGCTAATTTTTTTTTGTATTGATGGCTTGCAGGACTTCTAAGAACCGAGGATCACAATTCAGAAGAGACAAGAGGATGTCGCTACTAGTTTGAGGAATTTATGGGTACTCATCCTGCCCTCAGATTAAGTACAGCATTATATTTTTCTCAGAGACATGTTGTTTTATGTTCATGTGGTGGCAATATATAAAGAGTTGAACAAGATTATTTGACTTCTTATCAGCCAGGTCATAGGAACATGTTAAAAAAATTGGAGTTATTTGTGGGCTATCCTCTACCTAGAAGACCTCTTCTTTGGCTTGATAGTGATCCCAGTCCATTAGATCAGATTTTGGCAATTATTGTTTTACAATAGTAATAATGACAATTCCTCAACCACTTACATACTTGCATACAGATAGAGATACCAAACTGTTTATTTGATGCGGACACTAGCTGTATCTTTCTATTTGGAAATAAGATGTTGCTTTTACCTTTCAGAATGGAGGATGCAACTTTGAGGAAAGTGATAAGGAGATAACTTGGAGAAAGCACAATCCATCTCATTGGATAGCACAGTGGAAATCAATATTTTTTTGGATAGTTCCTGTTACAAAATCTTCTTCTTGATATGTGGTAAGTAAGAACATTTAGCAATGGGAGTAATATTAACCATGGTTGACTGTTATGTGGTATGGCTATATGTCAAATCTCTTTGGGAAAGAATTGAGAAAAATCTATCTCATTTGCATATTAGCACTCCTAATGTTGCAAGTCTGAAAAAATGTTTCATATTGCACACCTACCTTTGGGTTGCTACTTGAGCAAAGGCTTTAGCCCTTTCATTAGGTTTAAGGTACATAAAAGTAGATGTGGAAAATAACTTGCAACTTGCTGGAGATGGGTAATAAAATTCTTAGAAGTTCTTTCAAAAGTTCTTTTAAATTTTTTGGTACCAATTATATAGGATGAAATAGATTTTGTCAAAAAATCAAATGCTATAAAATTTTAGTGGTTCAGCTAAGGTCACATTCATCGACTTATCAAATGATATAGAACATCTAGTTAAGAATTTCTATACCAAATAGGATAGAAATAAGTCAATGCGAGTGCATCGTCAAATTACCATATTGATTAAATTTTGACTGACCATAATTTTTATATATGATAGTATTTTAGAATAATCAAGATATGCTTTCATATATTTATCTGAGTTCTACACGATGGCAATCAAATACAACTTGGTTGAGATGGTTAAATTTCATTATTTCGGATAATTTTGGTCTATTTTTATGTTTGGCTCCTATTTTTATGATGTTTTAAGTTTTAAATAAAATTTAAGATATATTTTTTAGATTTTTTATAATATATTTTTAATATAATAAATAGATAAAAAGATATATTTTATAATATTATAAATTTAAAAATAAAATCTAAGATATATTTTTTTAGATTTTTAAAAAATATATATTTATAATAAGCGAATAACAAGAATCGTTGGTGGTATTCAAAAAAATTTAGCCTTTGAAACCTTTACTTTAATAATAAAAAAAAATCTTTATGTTTTTAAGACAATTTTTTTCCCCTCCATGGATGCACGCCCGCTTCTTCCGCATCCCAGCACTCCAAAAAGCAAAATCTCTCCGTCTCTCCATCTTCCCTCCCCACCGCTCCCAAAACCCTACGCCCTCCTCTTCCTCCCAACGACTCCGGCAAAGTGAAAGGTAAGATCGGCGTTCAGTATGGCAGGTTCTAACCTCCGTGCATCCCTCGACCTCTTCCAAACATTTATTTGGAATGTTCTTTCTTATTTGACAAAAAAAATAGTAGATTCATTTTTTTATGACAATAAATTGTCACTAATGGCATGTTAACTTTTTGTGATAATAAATTTTGTTACTAAAAATTATTTTTTAATGATAGATTAACTTTTTGTGATGATTAACTCGGTCACTAATGGTAGGTTAATTTTTTTAATAATATATTTTATCATGAAAAAAATATATTACTGATATATTAACTTTTTTGTGATAATAAATTTTGTCATTATAAATTATTTCTAAATTATAAATTAACTTTTTGTGATAAAATATTTTGTTGCTTAAAGTGTATATCTTATTTTATTAAAAATTTTATTGTGACAAAAAATATTGTCGCAATATTCCACTTTTAGTGACAAAAATATTTTGTTACATAAAATTTATGCTCAAGAATCTATTGTGGCGAAATATTTTGTTGCAAAGTAGAATTTTTAGCAATAACATATTTTTTCATAAAGCTAGATTTTTAGTGACAAAAAATATTTGTCACTTAATAATGCATATAGAATAAAATTTCATTATTTTAGTGACGAAAATACTTTTTATGATAAAATTTTTGTCACTAGATGTAAATTTTTTGTGACAAAATGCTATTTTGTTGCTAAAAGTATATTTTTTTGCGATAAAATAAGTTTTGTCGTAAAATGTCAATCATGACTTATTGCGATGGGGCTTTAGCAATAATGCTGCGACAAATTTTTTTCGTCGCAAAAGATTTTAGTGACAAAAAATAATTTTTTTGTGACAATTTTTTTTGCTGCAAAAAAAAACCTGCCAATATATTTTGTTCAAGTACCACCATATAATCTTTTATATGCTCATAAAAAATATTAGTATTATCATTCAGATTCTTCATTCTTGTATCTGTACCGGTCCTTGATGCTGCTACCACTTTGTTCTTTAGTTTCTTTTAGTTTTCCCTCCCCTTTCCAGTTCCCAGTATGACCTAGAAAACTGATTCCAAAACAGTTTTCATAATCTCATATATTGCTTTTATTCGCATAAATAGGTAAATTGCTTCCTTTGTGATGGGGTATTATCCTAATTACCCACATTTCCTCAGAAGTGCTGCACTTCAGGATCAAGTTATGTTCAACAATATCGTATCAGCTTTTCAATCAATCAGATAGAGCAGGCATTGGACCGCATCAAGAACATAGATAATGAGACCTGTGGAAATATGACTAATGCAGAAAACCAACATAATGAGCTACATATGATGTCAGGTTACAGTTGCAAATGGAAACGGCACCTTTTGGCCAATATTCATATATAGCACATTTGATTTTTAGGAGTGCATGGAGGGGTTTTGGTATCCTCAATTGATCTTTAATTTATTTTTGGTTAGAAATTAATATTTCTAGACTTGGGTAATATTTTTGGAGTTGCAAGTCATGCGAGAATCCAACTTTTGAGTGTAAGAGTCTTATCCGAGAAGAAATGATCTAAAAGAGTTCATATTGACTATAATATTGGGTTACAAGTGTCTAAACTTATTCAAGAATGTGTCTCAAATTGCTTTGATTTTCCTTTTTTTTTTGTGTGGTGGTGGTTGTGTCAGGGGGGCTTTCATAAAGGAACTGCTTTGATTCTTTTATGAACGTGTGATGATAGTGAGGAATCTTTTTGGGAAATATTGAACTTTGTTAAAAATTCTGTCATCTTCTTCTTTTTGGATATGTCTTCAAGCATAGAGTTGGTGATGCAGGTTACATTGTTTGATGATTTCTTGAGAAACTATACTTTTAATTGTTCCATTGGTCAACTGATCGTGGTCCTACTTTAGGCATCCTTGAGTTTCAACTCTTAGAGCTCTATATTACATACAAACTAAACTTCAGATCTTAGGACATTGATCCGAAGCCCTTTCTTGCACATCTACTTTATTTCATTTAATTTCGCAGTTTTCCTCCGATCTTTTATAACCATTATTGATCCTTTGGTCAAAATTAACTCTGATGCCTCACAATAGCCTTCTTATAGCTAATTTGAACATGTCAATCTACTCCATCAATTTAACTTGATGCCTACCACAACCTTTTTATTCTCACCTAGGGTCAACATTCTTTTACATGTGACCTCTCAATATAGTATTCATCTTTCATGAATATCTGGTGATCTTACTCTTCTGAGCATCCTCTTGACCATTTGATCTTTCATAAAATTATAAAATTTTGCGCATGCAGCACAATCCCCTATGTTGCATACTGTTGTGTAAATAAATTCTTTCATGTTGGTCTATGGTTAGTATAATCTCGTAGTATTTTCTGTGGAGTACCTTGTAATTTTGCTGTGCACTTTGTGTTATCATCCCTTCCAGCATGCTCAAGATATTTGAGCTATGATGCCTCATAATCATTTACCATTATCTTGGTAAACTTTTTTATTTTTTTCCATTTGTCCATCATCTTTCTTTGTTTCTTCTTTTTACATGCAAAA
This sequence comes from Cocos nucifera, assembly GCA_006176705.1. Classification (NCBI taxonomy): domain Eukaryota; kingdom Viridiplantae; phylum Streptophyta; class Magnoliopsida; order Arecales; family Arecaceae; genus Cocos; species Cocos nucifera. The sequence continues at coordinate 44,090 of QRFJ01004731.1, read as the reverse complement.
CTACATTGAAGCTTACTCGTTGTTGGAAGATATTGCTAATTCTGGAGCTAATTTATTTCAGGATGTAGTAAGAAAGGGCACTGGTGGTTGGAAAAATGTTGTAGAAGCATTTGGCAATGATATTTTGCTAGAAAATGGAGAAATTGATGGAGCACGTCTAGGTCAAATTGTTTTTTCGGATTCAACAAAACGTCAACTTCTCAACCGGTATGTACTTGAAGTTAGTTGTAGCCTCTAAACAAAAGGAATGAGAATAAGGATTCTTAACTTGAAGTTACATTGTACGATGATTTCTTGAGAAACTGTACTTTTAATTGTTCCATTGGTCAACTGATCGTGGTCCTACTTTAGGCATCCTTGAGTTTCAACTCTTAGAGCTCTATATTACGTGCAAACTGAACTTCAGATCTTAGGACATTGATCTGAAGCCCTTTCTTGCATATCTACTTTATTTCATTTAACTTCGCAGTTTTCCTCCAATCTTTTAGAACCATATTGATCCTTTGGTCAAAATTAACTCTGATATCTCACAATAGCCATCTTATAGCTAATTTTGGACATGTCAATCTACTCCATCAATTTAACTTGATGCCTACCACAACCTTTTTATTCTCACCTAGGGTCAACATTCTTTTACATGTGACCTCTCAATATGGTATTCATCTTTTATGAATATCTGGGTGATCTTAATCTTCTGAGCATCCTCTCGACCATTTGATCTTTCATAAAATTATAAAATTTTGCTCATGCAGCACCATCCCCTATGTTGTATGCTGTTATGTAAATAAATTCTTTCATGTTGGTTTACTGTTAATATCATCATGTAGTATTTTCTATGGAATACCTTGTAATTTTGCTGTGTACTTTGTGTTATCATACCTTTCAGTATGCTCAAAATGTTTGAGCTATGATGTCTCATAATCATGTTCCATTATCTTTGTAAACTTTTTTATTTTTTTCCCATTGTCCATCTTCTTTCTTTGTTTTTTTCTTCTTTTTTTACATGCAAAACTACATTGAAGCTTACTCGTTGTTGGAAGATGTTGCTAATTCTGGAGCTAATTTATTTCAGGATGTAGTAAGAAAGGGCACTGGTGGTTGGAAAAAGGTTGTAGCAGCATTTGGCAACGATATTTTGCTAGAAAATGGAGAAATTGATAGAGCACGTCTAGGTCAAATTGTTTTTTCTGATTCAACAAAACGTCAACTTCTCAACCGGTATGTACTTGAAGTTAGTTGTAGCCTCCAAACAAAAGGAATGAGAATAAGGATTCTTAACAAGGGAATAAGCTTGTTGGAGGAATATCTGTTTAACATTTATTTTAATGCTTCACTGATAACAGTGGACTTGGTTGCCGCCAGTATAACCTTCCCAGTCACCCTTGGGATTGCGGAAGAACAACTTAATTTCATGTTGATGTTAATGGAAAAGTGATTACCTAAAACTTAAAGCAATAATATAGGTTGCTTGCGTTCTTTTTATGTGGCCAATTCAATCATGAAGGTATAAAATTGTCTAGATTATGGCTGAATTATTTTGCATATTCTCACTTTCTGTAATTTTGGCTTGTGACTTCCCTTCTTTAAAAAAAATTTAAAAAAATGTTCACTTCTATGACTCTTTGCTTTTATAATGATTACAGTCAGAGGAATTGAGGTCTTTTGGTTATCTAGGGAAAGAAAGGAAAAAGTATGTATTTTTATTTATTTCAAATTGTTGCAATTTTTTTCCCTCTCTCTCTTTGCAGTCTACTAGCACCATATATTTCTTCTGGCATGTTTTGGGAAATAATGAAGCTATGGCTCAAGGGGTCCAAGGTTATCATTCTTGACATCCCATTGTTGTTTGAGGCTAAGATGGACAGATGGACTGCTCCTATTATTGTTGTATGGGTTGATCCTGAAACTCAGGTACAACGTCTAATGGCAAGAGATGGCATACCTGAAGAACAAGCGAGAAACAAGATTAATGCTCAGACTGCACTGGACTGGAAGAAGACAAAGGCGGATATTGTCATCGATAACTCAGGTACAATTGAAGAAACAAAACTACAGTTTCAGGAGGTCCTGAACCAGGTTACCAGGCCTTTAACATGGAAGGAACTCGCACTTTCCAGGGAAGGTGTTTTCTGGATTCTTATATCTGCACTTGTAGGTGTTTTAGTGGTACAGAAAAATTTAAAGTGACTATGAGCATTACCTATCAGCGAACTTCTCTTATTAATCACACTTGCTCAAAATAAGAGAAAAATATTTGTGCAATTTATATTTAATTTATTGAACTAGCTTGTTATAAGCTTTGCGATTCTGCTTCCTTTACAACATTTTTTAATGTGAATCAAAACATATTGCATCCTGCTGTATTGCTCAGTCTAAGTAGGGTTGCATTTTGTTGTTTCTCTTGGAGTCTGCTTACTGATTCAGAAACAATCAGACTTGGTTTCTCAATTGAGCTGATTTACATTTTCATCTGTATATAACAATTTGAATATTGCTATGACAACTCTTCTTTAATCATGCTATGTTGAACCCTTCAGATTCTTTCTTGAGTCAATTTACCTTTTTTTTTCTTCCTCTTCAATCGGTGGTAAACATGCTGAAAATTGTCAGTGGAGACAGGGATAAGATGTAATTGAAATTTACTTACCTGAAAGATTTTCAGTATTTTTATTTCTTTCAGTATGCTCCTGTACCATTTCCTTGGTCTCAATCTCCTATGTCATCACTTGCTGCTCTGTAGGTAATTCCCCCCTGTTAAGATGTTTAAGAATGTCCAGCATTAGCAAGCCAAAACATGAGCATAAGAACCAATTTTTTTGAGCTTATTACTAGACATAAAATATGCTACCTTCATTATTGTTTTTAACTCTATTATTTACGGAATCTGCAAATACTTGAAATCATGCAGGACCTATTTATGTCCTTCCGGGGCTTATAAGTAAGCACTGTTAGATGTTGGTGGATGTTCATCCAACCACCTGTCTGCTGCTCGATAATATCTTTGTTTTCTATCTATTGACTTCCAGCATGTAATTTTGCATGGGTTACTGTTATCACCAGATGGCATACTGCACTGGCGGGCATGCTCTAAAGTTCATGCAGAGTGAGATCTTGAAATCACTTGCATACATCATGCTTTCAAAGCTTTTCAGAGTTATAATTGGTTGAGGGGTTATCGTAGCTACTTAAGTGATATATGGTTTTGGTGTCAAAAAGTTTTTTTTTTTTTGAGGTGTGTGTTATAAGGAAATATGCCAAGAGATCATCAATGCAGTTTGAGTTTTATTTTGTCCAGCTTGCATTGAGTTTATTTTGGCTAGCAGTAATATATGGTTTTGATGCTTGGTGCCAAACACAAGTTACCGTGCAGTGATCATGCCAACTAAGGGTTCATGGGTTGTTTTGTTAGATTTTCCATTTTTTCTTGAAGCAGTTCGTAATGCTTTGTTCCAAGCCATGCTTTGTTCATGGGTTGTTCATCTATGTAACTTAGCCAGGTGCTGGTGCTTTAAAATAGTTAGCTGATAACCTTGCATGTTTGCAAACTCATATGCGCTGCCCCTGCACAAACTTCAGATTCGACTACTACATTGCATCTGCAGTGTGGAGGCATTTTAAATTATTGGCTTGGTACAATTGTACAATATTAACTGGGCTGCAATATAAAGCGCAAGCTCATTAATTAAAATGAATTTTTTAAAGTAGGTAAAGATGCTCTCCTTCAAATTCTAAAAATAATATCATGAGAAAAAAAAAAAAAAAATCTTTGTTGAGGCTTTCGGAAAGTTATGTATCAGCCTTGCCACCTCCATCTCTCTTTTCAAGTCTGCCCTCGGTCCGGCTTTGGAGAAATGTTTTGGAGCAGATTGTTTTGCAGCAACATGATATTCTGCAAAAATTCAGAGAACGGTGATACCTCCTTACCAAGAGTACTTTTGCATCTACCATTTTTAGCAGATCTTTACTCATTCTTTAGGAATGCAGCAAAGTTTCTGCGGCGAGATTTAAAATGAATAGATAAATTTGAACTAAATGGATGAGCAAAAGTTGTGACCCTTCCTTTCAGGGAGAAGCCAAATCTCAATGGACAACCAAAAAGGTAGTTATACTAGCAGATATAATTAGATCTGATTTTTATAAATGATCCTTTCACCAAGTTAATAAACAACCTTTTTGGTTTCCGAACATAAAATCCTAAAATTACATCAAGATATCTATTTATGGTGTTCAGCCACTTAAGAATGTCAGTAGTATGCCAAGACATAAATGCATACATCACACAATTCCTGCAAGATAATACTTGAGGTCTTGCACAAGGTTTGTTTTGCAATGTCAGAGAAGCTATGCTACATAGACAATCGTATCCACCTCCTAGAATCTGTGTCAAATATGCATCCAAATTTGAAATGTATGTTAGCAACTTTAATATTTACCATTTTTTAATTGTAGGTTGTAGAAAATGGTAGAGAGTTGGACTCATCCAACAATAAGCTCGACCCATTGTGGTGAGGTTAAAAGTGCACTTTTGCTCTTAAGAAAGATCGTTCAAGAATATAGATACTAAAATCAACTTTGCAAAATATGTATTATTTCTCAAAAATACTTAAGTGAATTGGAAACTTTAGATAAGAAAAATGCATGCTGAAAAATCTTAATAAATAATATTTTTAATATTTTCATTCGTGTATGATCTGATTAGAGAGAAGGAAGAATTTTTTTAATCCATTCAACTTGAACTCTCAAAAATGAAGAAAAGGAAGAAGATGAAAAATTTGGTGTAAGTAGGATTTATGTCTCCATCTCTTTCGTTCACGATGGATCAATCAAAATTGAAAAACATAGCCTCTATTTATGATAATAGTGAGTTCCGTCCTTGCACGATTCGGATTGAATCTCTCTTAAGTCGAAAAGGATTAGCCTTTTAAAAATAAATATAGTTAATATTAATAAATATAAAAAATAAATAATTCAAGATTCTTGCTATCAAATTTGATCACTAGCTCTCCTTTTGGAAATTGCTAGCTTTAGCTGGTAATGGTAAAGCATGGAAGTAAATTAATAGGAAAAAATCTTTGCATTTAATATGATTTTTAGAATTACAAGGCATATCAAATAGCGCACAGGAACGTTATTCATTGAAAAAAGACATGGCTCTAATCTTCCATGTGATAATATTTTTTTTTGGTAAAATTATGATAATAATTTTGATATCAACAATCTACAATTATGTACCTTCATAGAGCTATGATGCTGGTGGTAATCCTAAAGCATTTTACTACAAAATATAAACGCGTTTAAGCCAATGTAGCGGAGGATGGGCTTTCTGGGTGCCTAGCCTAGAAAAGTTGAATTTGCTTGTAGCCGGATGACTTTTCAGAAACTCTACTACCAACAATAATCCCAAATAAGATAAAGTTATCACTCCAACCTACAATGCAGGGCTATTGAAAAATGATAAAAAAAATAATAATAAATATGCTTCAAATATTTGATAGACTATTATCGAGCTCAAGTAGTAGAATACTCGATTCGAAAGTTTAAGATCCTATTTGAATATATATATATATACACTACTTCAAAAATGATCTATGGCAGTGCATACTATGGCAGCGGTTTTCAAAATTACTGTCATAGATTCTACGGCAGTGATTTTCGTTAACCGCTGCTATAGGTCGAATCTATGATAGTGGTTTTCAAAATTGCTAGCTTTAGCTGGTAATGGTAAAGCATGGAAGTAAATTAATTAGGAAAAAATCTTTGCATTTAATATGATTTTTAGAATTATAAGGCATATCAAATAGCGCATTGGAACGTTATTCATTGAAAAAAGACATGGCTCTAATCTTCCATGTGATAATATTTTTTTTTGGTAAAATTATGATAATAATTTTGATATCAACAATCTACAATTATATACCTTCATAGAGCTATGATGCTGGTGGTAATCCTAAAGCATTTTACTACAAAATATATACGTGTTTAAGCCAATGTGGCGGAGGATGGGCTTTCTGGGTGCCTAGCCTAGAAAAGTTGAATTTGCTTATAGTCGGATGACTTTTCAGAAACTCTACTACCAACAATAATCCCAAATAAGGTAAAGTTATCACTCCAACCTACAATGCAGGGCTATTGAAAAATGATAAAAGAAAAAATAATAAATATGCTTTAAATATTTGATAGACTATCATCGAGCTCAAGTAGTAGAATACTCGACTCGAAAGTTTAAGATCCTATATATATATATAATATATGCATATCATGCGAATATCTTAGGCCTTGATATCCACAGTAATGTTTATGACATGTTTATCATATAATTCTTCTATGTGAGCTTTTTTTTCTTGCTTGCTATCAAAAATTATATATATATTTTCATGAAATATCTTAGTTCAATGGTTTTAGTTTTTTTCTTTTCTTTGTAATTTATTTTACATGTGTTAAGTACTCATTAAAGAAGCATGAGATTGAGAAAAAATAACAGATGCATGTTACAGCTTCCTTTTTAGGATTTGTCTGGATATTTTTATAAGATTATAGAATTTGTGAATTGTGCCATCCGTTTAAGCATGGCTCTGTATCAACCAAGTACCATGCAACCCAAAACCTCCTACCTCAAAGGCAAGGATTCATGTTGGGTTTGGACTGGATCTTAGAAAGCCCAAGATAGATGGGCTAACAGACCCAATTCTCACAGAATTTTTAGTCTGATTCTGTAGAAATATCTAAACAGGCCCTTATTTTTTTAATTCTAACCCTTCTAGCAACTAAAGTTTAAACACTTTGATTTCATCAAATAATGGGGCCCTCTAGTGCAGTTATTTGTCCCCTTGGAATTGTCCACATGGTAGGCCAACCATGCATCACCTATTAGACTTGATCAATATTCACAACACAAGGTTAGTATTTGCCCACTACATCACTATTACATTCTTGTAAGCACTCTCATAGGAGCAAACCGAGTTTGAACCTACAACCTCAAAGATGGGAGCAATCTCCTTAACTATTAATTGTTCAGAAGAAATGTGCTTTCATGAACCCATTTAACAAAAGTTGTAGTTTCTTTATTTACTGGTAATGAAAAGAATGTCTTTTTTTTCCCTCCTTTTTCTGTCTTTCCTGAGATTTTATTTCTATTTTTCATGTTGTGGCTACGATAACAAGCACTCAGCAGTTGAAATTATTAAGATTTATTTTTTGAACTATATTTCTGATATTATAGCTAAAATTAGATGACTACTAGAGCACAATGCACAAGTGTAAATGAAAATGAGATTTCAAAATGAGCCCATTACTATGGTCTAGCACTTTAGATCAAGTCTACAGAGCATTTGATTTTTGGTGGTATGGGGCCCTTCTTAAATAACTAATAATATACTTGTTGGGAACTTGTAAAATCTGAATAGCACGGTTACTTGTCATTATTACAGCGATACTATGTTATTAACTTAGCTTTTTAATTTAATTAAAATGATGTTATAAACTTAGTACCACCACATATGTGTCTATTTGAAAAAGAGTAATGACTGTTATAACTGTTATAATAGAAGATAATAGGTTATAATGGAAGAATAACATTGTTATTTTCCCCTTTTTCTTTCACTCAAAATAAATAGTTTTTCAAATCAAACAATGTTCTATGATAAACATATTACTTTGTTATATATGTATATGGATATGTGTATATGTATATGCATATATGTATGCATACATACATATATTTATCCGTGTATGTGTGTATCCACCTATCTATCTATCTATCTATCTATCCACATATATATATATACATACCATTATAAACTTTGGTATAAACTAGTCTAGATTCTAGCAATACTCCAAATCATACTACTAGAATCTTTTTTAGAAAATATACCACCAAACTCCATATTTCAATAAATATAATGGCATTATTTTAGTTCACCTCTCCTCTTCATTTTCTTCAAAGGAATACATTTTTCTCCTTATGAGCCTCAGAGCAATGTTTCTTGAACATTGTATCCTTTTTTGGTTTTATTTGTTCTTACCCTTCTGAGTTTAAGTGATGCTGTTTTGTCTTTAAATTGATTAATGCCTATTCTATTCTGTTTTATCTTTAAATAATATTTAAAAAAAATTATTTCCAACCTAAGACAGCGGTTATCAAAAATCGCTGCTATAGATCTACAACGGTGGTTATAGAACCGCTGTCGTAGATTTATGACAGCGATTTTGGATAACCACTATCGTAGATCGATGGCAGTGGTTCGATAATCATTGCCGTAGGTTAGGTTAAAAATTTTCAAATTTTTTCTGCTTTCCTCCCATGCGCACTCGATCTCTCTCTCTCTCTCCCCCTCCTCCCATCGTCGGTGAGGCTCCTTCCCCCCCGACCGACGTCCGCCACTCCTTCCCCCTCGGTCCGGTGCCACTCCTCCTTCCCCCTCCCCCTCCAGCCCCCATTCCCGACTGCCCCTCCTCCCCCCTCCCCCTCCGGCCCCCCATCCTCGGTTGCCCCTCTTCGCCACCCACCACCCCCACCCGACCCTCCCACCCTCCCCTCGACCGCCCCTCCTTCCCCCATCCCCTGTCGCTCCTCCCCGCCACCGCCATCCCCCACCCGACCCCCCACCCTGCCCCCGGCCACCCCTCCTTCCTCCATCCCCCGGCCGCTCCTCCCCCCACCCCTCACCTCCCTTGGCCGCCCCTCCTTCCCCCCATCCCCGGCCGCCCTCCCCGCCACCTTGCCACCCCCCAGCCCTCCTATCTCCGGCCGCCCCTCCCTGCCAACCTCCACCCGGCCCCCCCCCCCACCCTCCCCCTACTGCCCCTCCTTCCCCCATCCCCGGGCGCCCCTCCCTGCCACCCCCAGCCCCCTTATTCTGGCCGCCCCTCCTTGCCACCCCCCACCCGACCATCCCACACCCACACTCTCCTTTCTGGTCGCCGACCCTCTCATCACTATGCTCCCGGGCCTCCTTGTCACTGTGCCCCCTCCCCTGGCCCCCCATCTCCGGTCGCCCCTGCTCTCTCTTTTCTTTTTCTCTTTCTTCTCTATCTCACTATCTTACTTTTGTTTCTCTTTCTTCTCTATCTCACTGTGTCCTCTAGTATCGTCGTCGACGACCCTCGGAGCTTTTGGTGCGACCCGCTCTCTATAGCCATAGGTATATTTTTTTTAAAAAAAATTATAGTATTATTTATTAATCATGTATATTTATAATAATTTATAGAATATTTATAATAAATATTATAAATATTTATTATAAATATTATAATTATCTGTATGCCATAGTTTTTGGATTGTGTCGTAGTGGTAGCCTTAGCCTGTGCCATATCGACGACTGTGGATTAGATCTATCAATGGATTGGGTTCGGATCGAAATCTGGATATTCAGATCCATATCTAATTTTAATTACTGGTACCAGATCCGAATTCGAATATCCGATGGGTCCGTACTTAAAGTACTAGATTCAGATCCTAATGGATCCCGGAAGGTCGGACTTAATTCTGGGATCCGAAACTAAGAAACGGAGAGACTGAGAGGGAGACCAACAGATTGAGAGAGGGAGGGTCGGTCGCTCGCTGGCCGCCGGCAAGGGAGATCGAGGGAGGGAGAGGAGGGGGTCCAGCCTCGCTGCCATCGTCGGCGAGGGAGATCGAGAGAGAGAGAGAGAAAGGAAGGGATCCGACCTCGCCGCCATCATTGGGAGGTAGGGGGTCCGACCTCACCGATGAGGAAGATTGAGAGAGGTAGAGTGGGAGATCAAGAGAGCGAGAGAGGGAGGGAGAGTGTCCGACATCGCCAGCATCACTGGGAGGGATGGGGTTCGGCCTTGCCGATGAGAAAGATCGAGGGGGATCGAGAGAGTGAGAGAGGGAGGGATGGGGTCCGGCCTCGCCGACGAGGGAGATCGAGAGAGGAAGAGAGGAAGATCGAGAGATGGAAAAGCTGGGAGGGAGGGGTTCAGCCTCACCGCCGTCGCTGGCGAGAGAGATCGAAAGAGGAAGAGAGGGAGTGATCGAGGGGATGGCACACAGTCGAGCCGGCTCAGATACGCAGCCAAGTCGGCTCAGGCCGTGATCGAGCTGACTGGGGAAGGATTCGAGCCGAATATTTCAGGCATGGAGTCGGCTGTCTCAAGCACGGAGCCGGCTCGGCTTCTGAGCGAATAGAATTTGATGTCTCTCTAAGGTTCCAACTTTAAGCCCTAAGGTGCCACCATCATCTACTTTGTTCTTCTTTCAGATTTCTGGATTAACACCAAGATTCGCGCAAGAGATCGGATCTTATGATTGTTGCTCATCCTTAATTATTTATGAATGTAATTCATATTGTAGAATTTATTACATAATATTTTTTGGATGTTTATATACTGTTGGGGATAAATTTTGCTCCTGTCGAAGTCTAGTTCGATGCTCTGTCTAATGCAACCAGTAGCCGCGGAAGAGCTTCAACGGATGGATCTTAGTCGAACCCCTTTAGCCGACCGAACTCCTCAGCGGTCGAGCTCCTTCGAACTCCCAACGGTCGGACCGAATTCCTTCAGCCAGTCGAACTTCTCAGCGGTCGAGCTCCTTCGAACTCCTTCAATCGGTCGAACTGCTTAGCGGTCGAGCTTCTTGGACTCTCCAGCAGTCGGACTTTAGCCGAACCCCTCAGCGGTCCGAGCTTCAGTTGGACTCCCGCAAGAGTCGAACTCTCTCCGCATGCCCTTCCAGCCAGGCACCTGCAAGAGCCAAACTCCCTCCAGACATCTCCTTCGATCGACTTGTTCAGGAGTTGGACTCCTCCCAAATTCTTCTTCAATCCGATCGAGCTCCTCAGCGATCATCCTTCAGTCGAACTCCTCGGTGGTTGTCCCTCGACCGAACTCCTCAGCAGCCGCACAGCTCCAGCCAGATGCCTACGGCAGCCAAACTCCTTCCGAGCTTCCTCTTCAGGAGTTCGAACTTCTTTGGAATCGATATATGTCGAAGTCCACCAATCAATGCCTGCTTTCTGAGAGCCATGGCTATTAAAGCTAGACGAACGGTCACCATTCAGTCTGCCACAGGCGATGCTATAGTGGCTTCGCCAGACCTCGAGTAGCCCACCATTGTCGGACAGGTATGGCTGTCGCTTTCGAATCTGACGACACCCTCTCCGCATCAAATCCGATGCAGCCTCGAGCGGCCCACCACCATCAAGCTCCGCCTATAAAAAAGACCCTCTAGATATGCTAAAAAGGCTCTCTCTGATCTCTAAGCTCTAAGCTCTCCTCTTCTTCTCTAAGCTCTGTGGAACTCATTCCCGAGCACTCCATTCTTGTTGGCCAGAGCTGACTTGATCGTCGGAGGATCCTACCGGAGCCACCCCCCACCGACTCCGGATGAAACTTTATTTTGCAAATCCCCGACGACGATCTCATCCACCTCCGCTCCAGCTGATTCCAGCGATGACCAGATTCTGCACCAACAGATTGGCGCTAGAAGGAGGGTATGAACCTCCGAGGTTCTCTTATTCTTAAAGAAGTGCTCGACGATGATTTCTCTCTTTCCTCTCCAGAGATCTCTCTTCTTTCTCACTAGAGTTCTTTTTCGAAGAGAAAATGCCTCCCAGGAGAGCTTCGACTCGACGATCGACGGCCTGCGCGCCAGATCCATCTGCTCCCATTTCAGCCCCGGCAACCCAGATTCCACCCAAAGCCACCACAGATGTGGAGCAGTTCAATCTGCTGGTCGGGTTCGTGGCCCCATCGAGATGATACAGGCCATGTGACAACCTCCGACAGGAGACTTTGCCAGCAAATCCGTCCATGAGGACGTGAGGAACCGACCTTAAGGAAGAGCATTTGGGCATACCAATCGTACTTACGAAGGAGAAATGGAGAGCAGAAGTTCTCCCATAGAAGATTTCGTAAGGAGGTGAAACGAAGTTCGACCGCATCCACGAGCTCTCCGCGCAAGCGAGGTCGAACTCCCCTCGAAGCTCATCATCAAGGAAGCCCCAACAAAGGGGCATGAAGTTCTCCCATGGAAGGTTTCGCTAGGAAAGCGGAATGAAGTTTGGCGCAAGCGAGGTCGAACTCCCCCTCGAGCCCGTCATCGAGGAAGCCCCGACAGAGGGGTATGAACTTCTTCCACAGAAGGTTTCACAAGGAGGCGGAACGAAGTTCGGCCGCATCCACAACCTCCATGGTGCAAGCGAGGCCTAACTCCCCTCGAAGCTCATCATCAAGGAAGCCCCGACAAAGGGGCATGAAGTTCTCCCATGGAAGGTTTCGTGGAAAAGCGGAATGAAGTTCGACGCAAGCGAGGACGAACTCCCCCTCGAGCTCGTCATCGAGGAAGCCCCGATAGAGGGGCATGAACTTCTCCCGTAGAAGGTTTCGCAAGGAGGCGGAACGAAGTTCGACCACGTCCACAACCTCCCCAGCACAAGCGAGGCCGAACTTCCCCTCGAGCTCGCCATCAAGAAAGCCCTGACAAAGGGGCATGAAGTTCTTTCGTAGGTTTCATAAGGGGACGAAATGAAGTTCGGCCGCATCCACGACCTCCCCAGCACAAGCAAGGCCCGAATTTTTCGAGCTCACCGCTAAGGAAGCCCCGACAGAAGGGCGCGAAGAAGTCCTCCTTCTGAAAGATTCCACGACTGCGCCCCCCGCAACGCTCCTCGAACTCAAATTCTCATGGAAGTTAAGAACCGGCTACCAAGACCAGAAGGATTACGACCTCCTCCAGACATGCACGATCGAAGCAAGTAATGCCTCTACCATTGTGACCATGACCACGACCATGATACTGAGAAATACATTCAGCTCCGAGATGAAATTGAGGAGCTCGTCGAAAAGGGGTGGCTGGGTAAATTCCTCCAACGTGAGCCTGAAGCAGAAGAAGATCGATCAAGAGTATTGCCATAGCCAAAAACGATAAGGAGGTCGGCCGCCTCACTGCATCATCAATGTTACCCTTGGGAGGAGCTTGGTGCATCGGCGATCCGTCATCTTCCAGTGTCAAAGCCAAAAGAAGCATGCTCCAAATTGAGAAGGCTAGCATGAGATAGAGGAGGTCGTCCGGCCCAGGACTTACTGTCGAAGACAACCTGGAGGAACAACGCCCCTATGACCCTGAAACAGAGGTGTGCTGTGAGTAACTTTCTCTTGGTAAAATTCTTTTCCAACAAATAATATTGTTTCTGGGTGCAAAAACTATGTGATGATAGGAAAGAAGCAGTCAATAGTTGCCATGTTAGAAATATGAGGAGAACCTCGTCCGAACATGAGCAGGTCAAAGACTTTCAACCTCGGCCAGAGATAAGATCTCTCTCGAGCGATCGATGATAACCTCGGCTAGAGATAAGATCTCTTCCGAGCGAAGGCCTCGTTCACAAAGGACGAGATGGGAAGAGAGGCCCTGATAATGGCCCTTATGTGCCCCCATAGTCCATTAGAAATAGGAGGAGAACCTCGTTCTAACGCGAGCAAAGTCGAAAGGCCTCATTCACAAAGGACGAGACGGGGGGAGAGGCGCAGACGACGGTCCGTATGTGCCCCCACGGCCCGTTAGGAATAGGAGGAGAACCTCATCCTAATGCGAGCAAAGTCGAAGGCCTCGTTCATAAAGGATGAGATGGGGGGAGAGGCACGGACGACGGTCCGTATGTGCCCCCATAGCCCGTTAGGAACAGGAGGAGAATCTCGTCCTAATGCGAGCAAAGTTGAAGACCTCATTCACAAAGGATGAGATGGAGGGAGAGGTGCGGACGATGGTCCGTATGTGCCCCCATAGTTCGTTAGGAATAGGAGGAGAACCTCATCCTAACGTGAGCAAAGTTGAAGGCCTCATTCACCTTAGATGAGATGGAGGGAGAGACGCACGGACGACGGTCCGTATGTGCCCCCACAGTCCGTTAGGAACAGAAAAAGAACCTCGTCCTAATGCGAGCAAAGTTGAAGGCCTCGTTCATCTTAGACGAGACGGAGAGAGAATGGACGATGGTCCGAATGTGCCCCCACAGTCCGTTAGAAATAGGAGGAGAACCTCGTCCTAACACGAGCAAAGCCGAAGGCCTCGTTCACCTTAGACGAGATGGGGGGAGACAGACGACGGTCCAAATGTGCCCCCACAGCCCGTTAGAAATAAGAGGAGAACCTCGTTCTAACGTGAGGAAAGCCGAAGGCCTCGTTCACCCTAGACGAGATGGGGGGAGAGGCACAGACGGTCCGAAGGTGCCCCCACAGTCCGTCAGGAGTAGGAGGAGAACCTCGTCCTAATGCGGGCAAAGTCCAAGTCCGAGCTCCGAAGTCTACAGAAAATAGGATCTCCATCAACCTTGGTAGGAGATAAGATCTCCCCCGAGCGTCCGCATCAATCTCGATCGTAAGAAATAAGATCTCTCTCGAGGGTCCGGCAACCTCAGCTCGAGCGATCGAGACAACCTCGGCCAGAGATGAGATCTCTCCCAAGCGACCGAGACAACCTCGGTCAGAGATAAGGTCCGCGAACATTTCTCATCAGAAGTGCTTGCACTTCAGGATCAAGTTATGTTCAACATATCGTATCAGCTTTTAAATCAATCAGATTAGAGCAGGCATTGGACCGCCATCAAAGAACATAGATAATGAGACCTGTGGAAATATTGACTAATGCAGAAAAACACATCAATGAGCTACATATGATTGTTTCAGGGTTACAGTTGCAAATGGGAAACGGCACCTTTTGGCCAATATCATATAATAGCACATTTGATTTTTAGAGAGTGCAGATGGAGGTTTTGGGTATCCTCAATTGATCTTTAATTTATTTTTGTTGAGAAATTAAGTATTTCTAGACTTGGGATAATATTTTGGAAGTTGCAAAGTCATGCGAGAATCCAACTTTTGAGTGGTAAGCAGGTCTTATCCGAAAGAATGATCTAAAAGAGTTCATATTGACTATAATATTTGGGTTACAGTGTCTAAACTTATTCAAGAATGTGTCTCAAAATGCTTTATTTTCTTTTTTTTTTTTTTTTGCCGGTGTTTGGTCCCAGTGGGGGCTTTCATAAAGGAAACTGCTTTTGATTGCTTTATGACGTGTGATGATTAGTGAGAGAATCTTTTTGGGAAATATTTGAAACTTTGTTAAAAATTCTGTCATCTTCTTCGTTTTGGATATGTCTTTCAAGCATATGTTGAGTGATGCAGGTTACATTGTTTCATGATTCTTTGAAGAGAAACATATTACTTTTAATTGTTCCATTGGTCAACTGATCGTGGTCAACTAACTTAGGCATCCTTGAGTTTTCAACACTCTTAGAGCTCTATCAATTACATACAAACTAAAACTTCAACTTAGGACATTGATCCGAAAGCCCTTCTTGCACATCTACTTATTTCCATTTAATTTCGCAGTTGTTCCTCTCGATCTTTTATAACCATTATTGATCTCTTGGTCAAAATTACTTCTGATGCTCACAATAGCCTTCTTTAGCTAATTTGACATGGTCAATCTACTCCATCAATTTAACTTGATGCTTACACAACCCATTTTATTACTCAACCTAGGATCAACATTCTTTTACATGTGGACCTCTGCAATATCAGTCATCAATCTTTCATGAATTATTGTGGTGATCTTTACTCTTCTGAGCATCCTCTTGACATTTGACTTTCATAAAATATATAAAATTTTGCGCATGCAGCACAATCCCCTATGTTGATACTGTTGTGTAAATAAATTCTTTCATGTTGGTCTATGGTTATATAATCTCGTAGTATTTTCTGTGGAGTACCTTGTAATTTTGCGTGCACTTTGTGTTATCATCCTTCCAGCATGCTCAAGTATATTTGAGCTATGATGCTGTCATAATCATTTACGCCATTATCTTGGTAAACTTTTTTATTTTTTTCCATTTGTCCATCATCTTTCTTTGTTTCTTCTTTTACATGCAAAACTACATTGAAGCTTACTCGTTGTTGGAATAGTATTGCTAATTCTGGAGCTAATTTATTTCAGGATGTAGTAAAGAAAGGGCACTGGTGGTTGGGAAAAATGTTGTAGAAGCATTTGGCAATGATATTTGCTAGAAAATGGAGAAATTGATGAGCACGTCTAGGTCAAATTGTTTTTTTCTGCGATTCAACAAACGTCAACTTCTCAACCGGTATGTACTTGAAGTTAGTTGTAGCCTCTAAACAAAAGGAATGAGAATAAGGATTCTTAACTTGAAGTTACATTGTACATGATTTCTGAGAAACTGTACTTTTAATTGTTTCCATTGGTCAACTGATCGTGGTCTACTTTTAGCATTCTTGAGTTTCAACTCTTAGAGCTCTATATTACGTGCAAACTGAACTTCAGATCTTAGGACATTGATCTGAAGCCTTTCTTGCATATCTACTTTATTTTCATTTAACTTCGCAGTTTTCCTCCAATCTTTTAGGCATATTGATCCTTTTTGGTCAAAATTAACTCTGATATCTCACAATAGCATCTTATAGCTAATTTTGGACATGTCAATCTACTCCATCAATTTAACTTGATGCCTACCACAACCTTTTTATTCTTCACCTAGGGTCAACATTCTTTACATGTGGGACTCTCAATATGGTATTATTCTTTATGATATCTGGGTGATCTTAATCTTCTGAGCATCCTCTGACCATTTGATCTTTCATAAAATTATAAAATTTTGCTCATGCAGCACCATCCCCTATGTTGTATGCTGTTATGTAAATAAATTCTTTCATGTTGGTTTACTGTTAATATCATCGTGTAGTATTTTCTATGGAAATACCTTGTAATTTTGCTGTGTACTTTTGTGTATCATACCTTTCAGTATGCTCAAAATTTTGAGCTATGATGTCTCATAATCATGTTCCATTATCTTTGTAAACTTTTTTATTTTCCATTGTCCATCTTCTTTCTTTGTTTTTTTCTTCTTTTTTTACATGCAAACTACATTGAAGCTTACTCGTTGTTTGGAAGATGTTGCTAATCTGGAGCTAATTTATTTCAGGATGTAGTAAGAAAGGGCACTGGTGGTTGGAAAAAGGTTGTAGCAGCATTTTGGCAATGATATTTTGCTAGAAAATGGAGAAATTGATAGAGCACGTTCTAGGTCAAATTGTTTTTTTCTGATTCAACAAGACGTCAACTTCTCAACCGGTATGGTACTTGAAGTTAGTTGTAGCCTCCAAACAAAAGGAATGAGAATAAGATTCTTAACAAGGAATAAGCTGTTGGAGGAATATCTGTTTAACATTTATTTTAATGCTTCACTGATAACAGTGGACTTGGTTGCCGCCAGTATAACCTTCCAGTCACCCTTGGGATTGCAGAAGAACAACTTAATTTCATGTTGATGTTAATGGAAAAGTGATTACCTAAAATTAAAGCAATAATATAGGTTGCTTGCGTTCTTTTTATGTGGCCAATTCAATCATGAAGGTATAAAATTGTCTAGATCATGGCTGAATTATTTGCATATCTCACTTTCTGTAATTTTGGCTTGTGACTTCCTTCTTTAAAAAAAATTTTTAAAAAAATGTTCACTTCTATGACTCTTTGCTTTTATAATGATTACAGTCAGAGGAATTGAGGTCTTTTGGTTATCTAGGGAAAGAAAGGAAAAAGTATGTATTTTATTTATTTCAAATTGTTGCAATTTTTTTCCCTTTCTCTCTCTTGCAGTCTAACTAGCACCATATATTTCTTCTGGCATGTTTTGGGAAATAATGAAGCTATGGCTCAAGGGGTCCAAGGTTATCATTCTTGACATCCCATTGTTGTTTGAGGCTAAGATGGACAGATGGACTGCTCCTATTATTGTTGTATGGGTTGATCCTGAAACTCAGGTACAACGTTTAGTGGCAAGAGATGGCATACCGGAAGAACAAGCGAGAAACAAGATTAATGCCACAGACTGCACTGGACTGGAAGAAGACAAAGGCGGATATTGTCATCGATAACTCAGGTACAATTGAAGAAACAAAACTACAGTTTCAGGAGGTCCTGAACCAGGTTACCAGGCCTTTAACATGGAAGGAACTCGCACTTTCCAGGGAAGGTGTTTTCTGGATTCTTATATCTGCACTTGTAGGTGTTTTAGTGGTACAGAAAATTTAAAGTGACTTGAGCATTACCTATCAGCGAACTCTCTTTATTAATCACACTTGCTCAAAATAAGAGAAAATATTTGTGCAATTTATATTTAATTTATTGAACTAGCTTGTTATTAAGCTTTGCGATTCTGCTTCCTTTACAACATTTTTTAATGTTGAATCAAAAACATATTGCATCCTGCTGTATTGCTCAGTCTAAGTAGGGTTGCATTTTGTTGTTTCTCTTGGAGTCTGCTTACTGATTCAGGAAACAATCAGACCTTGGTTTCTCAATTGAGCTGATTTACATTTTCATCTGTATATAACAATTTGAATATTGCTATGACAACTCTTCTTTAATCTGCTATGTTGAACCCTTCAGATTCTTTCTTGAGTCAATTTACCTTTTTTTTTCTTCCTCTCAATCTTGGTGGTAAACATGCTGAAATTGTCAGTGGAGACAGGATAAGATGTAAAATGAAATTTACTTACCTGAAAGATTTTCAGTATTTTTTATTTCTTTCAGTATGCTCCTGTACCATTTCCTTGGTCTCAATCTCCTATGTCATCACTTGCTGCTCTGTAGGTAATTCCCCCCTGTTAAGATGTTTAAGAATGTCCAGCATTAGCAAGCCAAAACATGAGCATAGAACCAATTTTTTTGAGCTTATTACTAGACATAAAATATTGCCTTCCTTATTGTTTTTAACTCTATTATTTACGGAATCTGCAAATACTTGAATTCATGCAGGACCTATTTATGTCCTTCCGGGGCTTATAAGTAAGCACTGTTAAGATGTTGGTGGATGTTCATCCAACCACCTGTCTGCTGCTCGGTAATATCTTTGTTTTCTATCTATTGACTTTCCAGCATGTAATTTTGCATGGGTTACTGTTATCACCAGATGGCATACTGCACTGGCGGGCATGCTCTAAAGTTCATGCAGAGTGAGATCTTGAAATCACTTGCATACATCATGCTTTCAAAGCTTTTCAGAGTTATAATTGGTTGAGGGGTTATCGTAGCTACTTAAGTGATAAATGGTTTTGGTGTCAAAAAGTTTTTTTTTTTTGAGTGTGTGTTATAAGGAAATATGCCAAGAGATCATCAATGCAGTTTGAGTTTTATTTTGTCCAGCTTGCATTGAGTTTATTTTGGCTAGCAGTATATATGGTTTTGATGCTTGGTGCCCAAACACAAGTTACCGTGCAGTGATCATGCCAACTAAGGGTTCATGGGTTGTTTTGTTAGATTTTCCATTTTTTCTTGAAGCAGTTCGTAATGCTTTGTTCCAAGCCATGCTTTGTTCATGGGTTGTTCATCTATGTAACTTAGCCAGGTGCTGGTGCTTTAAAATAGTTAGCTGATAACCTTGCATGTTTGCAAACTCATATGCGCTGCCCCTGCACAAACTTCAGATTCGACTACTACATTTGCATCTGCAGTGTGGAGCATTTTAAATTATTGGCTTGGTACAATTTGTACAATATTAACTGGGCTGCATATATAAGCGCAAGCTCATTAATTAAAATGAATTTTTTAAAGTAGGTAAAGATGCTCTCCTTCAAATTCTAAAAATAATATCATGAGAAAAAAAAAAAAAAATCTTTGTTGAGGCTTTCGGAAAGTTATGTATCAGCCTTGCCACCTCCATCTCTCTTTTCAAGTCTGCCCTCGGTCCGGCTTGGAGAAATGTTTTGGAGCAGATTGTTTGCAGCAAATGATATTCTGCAAAAATTCGAGAACGGTGATACTCCTTACCAAGAGTACTTTTGCATCTACCATTTTTAGCAGATCTTTAACTCATTCTTAGGAATGCAGCAAAGTTTCTGCGGCGAGATTTAAAATGAATAGATAAATTTGAACTAAAGGATGAGCAAAAGTTGTGACCCTTCCTTTGGGGAAGCCAAATCTCAATGGACAACCAAAAAGGTAGTTATACTAGCAGATATAATTAGATCTGATTTTTATAAATGATCCTTTCACCAAGTTAATAAACAACCTTTTTGGTTTCCGAACATAAAATCCTAAAATTACATCAAGATATCTATTTATGGTGTTCAGCCACTTAAGAATGTCAGTAGTATGCCAAGACATAAATGCATACATCACACAATTCCTGCAAGATAATACTTGAGGTCTTGCACAAGGTTTGTTTGCATGTCAGAGAAGCTATGCTACATAGACAATCGTATCACCTCCTAGAATCTGTGTCAAATATGCATCCAAATTTGAAATGTATGTTAGCAACTTAATATTTACCATTTTTTAATTGTAGGTTGTAGAAAATGGTA
>QRFJ01004731.1:0-23731 GCA_006176705.1 Cocos nucifera | reverse complement strand
CAACCTCGGCCAGAGCGTCTGAGACAACCTCGGCAAAGATAAGATCTCTTTCCGAGTGTTCGAGCCAACCTCCGGCAGAAATAAGATCGAGACAACCCCGACTGTCAATTCAGATCTCTTTTCGAAGTAACCGTATCAACACTCGACAGAGAGATGAGATCTTCCTCCCGGGGCTTCAATTTTAGCACAACTTCATCTAAGAGATGGGATCTCTTCCTCGAGCTTTGACCTGAACTAACACGGAGGCCCGAAAGAGAACTTTGCAGTTGTCCCTTTTCTGCACTCCCTTCCTCGAGTTTTCAGAACTCCGGGAGTGGGGGGACTATGTTGGAAGTAAATTCTCGCTCCTGTCGAAGTTCCAGTTCGATGCTCTGGCTAATGCAATCAGTGCGGCAAGAAGCTTTAACGATGGATCTTAGCCGAACCCCTTCATCGGCCGAAACTCTCAGTCGGTCGAGCTCCTTCGAACTCCCACGTGTCGGACCGAATCCTTCACCAGCCAAACTCTCAGCGGTCGAGCTCCTTCGAATCCCTTCAGCCGCGAACTGTTAGCGAGTCGAGCTTCTTGGACTCCCAGCAGCCGGCTTTAGCGAACCCCTCAGCGGCCGAGCTTCAGTGGACTACCGCAAGAGCTAACTCTCTCGCGCCTTTCAGCCAGGCGCTGAAGAGCCGAACTCCCTCCAGACATCTCCTTCGATCGGACTTCTTCAGAAACCTCTCCAGACATCTCCTTCATCGATCGAGCTCCTTTCGAACTCCTCAGCGTCGTCCCCGTCGAACTCCTCGACGGCGTCCTCGCAACTCCTCAGCAGCCGCACAGCTCCACCAGACGCTACGGCAGTCGAACTCCTTCCGAGCTTCCTCTTCAGGAGTCGAACTCCTTTGGATCGATATATGCCGAAGTCCCACCAATAAAAGGCTGAGGCATGTATAGATGCCTGGTTGTTCAAGCGACCGGATATGGGAGGAGATATTGGATAAGTACGCGCATCTTAGTTATATAGCATTTTATTATGTTACACTATAATTGTTGATAGAATAATTTTGTAACTGATTTTGATAACTTTGTGCCAAAGGAGGTACGACTTTTTCGATCACAAAAGGGCTCGAGATGCCCGACTGAAGAAGATCAGAGAGTTGTACCAGCGGTTATCAAGATCAAGATCCACCAAAGGAATGGCTCGAGGCATGATGAGACACTCCGAAGGAGCTGGTTTTTTAGATACAGGACTGCCTCCGGAGTCAGTGGCGAGAGGATGATTAGACGTTGGAGGATCAGAAAGTTCGAGGAAAATTTATAACTTTTGAATTTTTCAATACGCTTTAAAATTTTATATAACTATATTTTAAATGATCTTAGTATTTATTTGAATACTATTAGCTATCTTCCGTCAGAACTGGAAGAACTGTGTAAGACCCAGAGTATACATGCAGTCGTAAGATCGTGAGGTCTATGGCCAGTCGTGTACATAGAAGGTAATTAAATCTAAATCTTACTAATAAATTAAATCATATTTTTATCATCTTTCTGAATAAATTTGTTCTTTGTTATAGCTGATGAGAGATGGAGTGATGCCCAGCCATGGAGCGAGATCTTCCGACTAGTCGTAACGACAAAGACGGGCAGGCTGATGAACGCCCACGATCGGGCGTATTTTTGTAATATTAAATTATTTAGTATATATGATTATATTAATAGCATTCTTATAAAAATTTTATTTTAATTATAATTTACAGGATTTAAGTTAAGATTGCACTCGGACGAAGGTCGGAATACCTCTGAGCCCATGACCATCTGTTCTCAGAATTTTGGGGACTTAAGCACTCTAGGAGGATCCGATGTAGGTCCGAACATACGCCGATGAGCTACTTGCTCCGAGGCGAGCATCTCCTCATAGACTTTTAATGTTGTCAGTCGAAAGAAGCTTGAGGAGCGTTGGGCAACGGGCAGATCATGCTGCGACGCGGCAGATCGACTGAGGAGCGCGCATCTCATTTGGAGGGCAGCGTGAGAGATATGATGTCGACACTCAGCACGTATTTTATGGAGCAACGGGCTTCAAGAATAATGTTGGCCTGCATTCCACTTCAGCTCCAGCTTCTTGGCGTCTAAGCTCGACTTCGGGATTGACGACGATTGATGATGTAAAATTTAGGAGACTTTTGAGTATTTATTTTTTTTAAAAAATATTACTAATAAATTTTATTCGATAATAAAATTTAGTTTTTAGAAAATTTTATATTTATTATATTTTTTGTGTTATATATCATGTATTTATCAGGTAAAATATATAAAAAAATAAAAAATTTAATTTTGTTTAATTATTCAAGATCTATTGCAGCGATTTTCTAACCGCTGTTATTTATAATCTCTCTCTTTGGAGAGTTGGACTCATCCAACAATAAGCTCGACCCATTGTGGTGAGGTTGAAAAGTGCACTTTTGCTCTTAAGAAAGATCGTTCAAGAATATAGATACTAAAATCAACTTTGCAAAATATGTATTATTTCTCAAAAATACTTAAGTGAATTGGAAACTTTAGATAAAAAAAATACATGCTGAAAAACCTTAATAAATAATATTTTCATTCGTGTATGATCTGATCAGAGAGAAGGAAGAATTTTTTTAATCCATTCAACTTGAACTCTCAAAAATGAAGAAAAGGAAGAAGATGAAAAATTTGGTGTAAGTAGGATTTATGTCTCCATCTCTTTCGTTCACGATGGATCAATCAAAATTGAAAAACATAGCCTCTATTTATGATCAATAGTGAGTTCCGTCCTTGCACGATTCGGATTGAATCTCTCTTAAGTCGAAAAGGATTAGCCTTTTAAAAATAAATATAGTTAATATTAATAAATATAAAAAATAAATAATTCAAGATTCTTGCTATCAAATTTGATCACTAGCTCTCCTTTTGGAAATTGCTAGCTTTAGCTGGTAATGGTAAAGCATGGAAGTAAATTAATAGGAAAAAATCTTTGCATTTAATATGATTTTTAGAATTACAAGGCATATCAAATAGCGCACAGGAACGTTATTCATTGAAAAAAGACATGGCTCTAATCTTCCATGTGATAATATTTTTTTTTGGTAAAATTATGATAATAATTTTGATATCAACAATCTACAATTATGTACCTTCATAGAGCTATGATGCTGGTGGTAATCCTAAAGCATTTTACTACAAAATATAAACGCGTTTAAGCCAATGTAGCGGAGGATGGGCTTTCTGGGTGCCTAGCCTAGAAAAGTTGAATTTGCTTGTAGCCGGATGACTTTTCAGAAACTCTACTACCAACAATAATCCCAAATAAGATAAAGTAACTCCAACCTACAATGCAGGGCTTAAAAATGATAAAAAAAATAATAATAAAGATGCAAATATTTGATAGACTATTATCCAAGTAGTAGAATACCTACAATGATCAGGGCTATTGAGCGGTTTTCAAAATTACTATCATAGATAAGTGGTTATCGTTAGCTGCTAAAATCTAATAATAGCTTTAATATGGAAGTAAATTAATAGGAAAAAATCTTTGCATTTAATATGATTTTTATTTGATAGACTATCATCGAGCTCAAGTAGTAGAATACTCGACTCGAAAGTTTAAGATCCTATATATATATATATATATATATATATATATCATATATATATATATATATATATATATATATGGTTTATGGCAGTGCATACTATGGCAGCAATTTTTAAAATTACTGCCATAGATCCTACGGCAGTGATTTTCGTTAACCGCTGCTATAGATCGAATCTATGATAGCGATTTTTGTAACCGCTGCTATAGTAGTGGTTCATTGTAACCGCTGCTATAGATCGGAACCTATAGCAGCGGTTAATGAAATCGCTGCCATAAGTCGGACCTATAGCAGCGGTCAGTAGGAACCACTACTATAAGCTTATTTATGGCAGCGGTTAATTATAACCGCTGCCATATATATATATATATATATATATATATATATATATATATATATTATAATTTTAAAATTTAATGTTCATCTTCATCGTTCATTATGTAAATAATTATCATTAGTGTGTCATCGCAAAAGATCATCTCGATCCGATGGCCCTAGCTTCATCGATAAAAAAAAATTAATTTCGATGATCACAAATGATGATGCGATGATTTGATAGATGGAGACCTCCGATGGATCCAAAAATCTGCAACAATGATCTCGATGATATTTGTAATGTACTATCAAAGTTTTACTTCATTCGGATATCGTTATCTTGGTCAATTTAGTATAGGTTAGTTTCGACCGTTAAATGATAAATGAGTGATCAAAGGACCAAACGATATTCGACTATGAGATAATTTTTTTTATAAATGATCTTGGCTACTACTTTAATCATTTTTTACGGTGGTGATTATAAAATTCAACTCATGAGATGAAGAACGATATAAAACTATACGTCTTCTGATAACCATTCTGAAACTTCACTGATTGTTATGCTCGTGCTTTTGCAATATCTGCTTAACATAAATAATTTATATAAAAATGATTTAAATTTTATTATCATCACTGTATAAAATATTTAAAATTATAACAAAGATCATTTAATTAAAAAATTATCTTATAATCGAACGCTGTTTAACCCTTTGATCGTTTATTTCTAATTTAACGGTCGAAATCATTTCGTACTAAATCGACCATGATAACGATATCCGATTGAAGTAAAACTTTGATAGTATGCTACAAACATCATCGAGATCATCGTTGCATATTTTTGGATCCATCAAAGATCTTCATCTATCAGATCATCACATCGTCGTTCATGATCGTCGAAATCAAATTTTTCTAATCGATGAAGCTAGGGCCATTGGATCGAGGTGATCTTTTACGACGACACTCTAATGATAATTATTTAGATAATGAATGATGAAGATGAACATTAAATTTTAAAATTATATAATATTTAAAAAAATTATTTTCAACCTAAGGCAGCGGTTATCAAAAATCGCTGCTATAGATCTACAATGGCGGTTATAGAACCGCTGTCGTAGATTTATGACAGCGGTTTTGGATAACCACTATCGTAGATCTATGATAGTGGTTCGATAATCATTGCTATAGATTAGGTTAAAAATTTTCAAATTTTTTCTGCTTTCCTTCCATGCGCGCTCAATCTCTCTCTCTCTCTCCCCCTCCTCTCCATCGTCGGTGAGGCTCCTTCCCCTCCCGACCGACACCGCCACTCCTTCCCCCTCGACCGACGTCGCTCCTCCTTCCCCCTCCCCCTCCAGCTCCCCATCTCCCGACTGCCCCTCCTTCCCCCTCCCCCTCCGGCCCCCCATCCTCGGCCGCCCCCCCGCCACCTGCCACCCCACCCGGCCCTGCCACCCTCCCTCGACCGCCCCTCCTTCCCTATCCCCGGTCGCTCCTCCCCCACCCGCCATCCCCCACCCAGCCCCCCACCCTGCCCCCGGCCACCCCTCCTTCCCCCATCTCCGGTCGCTCCTCCTCCTACCCCTCACCTCCCCTTAGCTGCCCCTCCTTTCCCCCATCCCCGGCCACTCCTCCCCCCATCCCTCACCTCCCCTTGGCCGTCCCTCCTTCCCACCATCCCTGCCGCCCTCCCTGCCACCTGGCCCCCCATCTCCGATCGCCCCTGCTCTCTCTTTTCTTTTTCTCTTTCTTCTCTATCTCACTATCTTACTTTTATTTTGTAGGTTACCTCTAGTGCCGTCGTCCTCTAATGTCATCGCCGACGACCCTCGGAGCTTTCGGTGCAACCCGCTCTCTATAGAAATAGAGGGAGGGAGAGTGTCCGGCCTCTCCAGCATCACTGGGAGGGATAGGGTCCGGCCTTGCCGACGAGGGAGATCGAGGGGGATCGAGAGAGTGAGAGAGGGAGGGATGGGGTCCGGCCTCGCCGACGAGGGAGATCGAGAGAGGAAGAGAGGAAGATCGAGAGATGGAAAAGCCGGGAGGGAGGGGTTCAGCCTCACCGCCATCGCTGGCGAGAGAGATCGAAAGAGGAAGAGAGGGAGTGATCGAGGGGATGGCACACAGTCGAGCCGGCTCAGATACGCAGCCAAGTCGGCTCGGGCCGTGATCGAGCCGACTGGGGAAGGATTCGAGCCGAATGTTTCAGGCATGGAGCCGGTTGTCTCAAGCACGAAGCCGGCTCGGCTTCTGAGCGAATAGAATTTGATGTCTCTCTAAAGTTCCAACTTTAAGCCCTAAGGTGCCACCATCATCTACTTTGTTCTTCTTTCAGGTTTCTGGATTAACACCAAGATTCGTGCAAGAGATCGGATTTATGATTGTTGCTCATCCTTAATTATTTATGAATATAATTCATATTGTAGAATTTATTACATAATATTTTTTGGATGTTTATAACTGTTGGGGATAAATTTCGCTCCTGCCGAAGCCTAGTTCGATGCTCTGTCTAATGCAACCAGTAGCCGCGGAAGAGCTTCAATGGATGGGTCTTAGCCGAACCCCTTCAGCCGACCAAACTCCTCAGCGGTCGAGCTCCTTCGAACTCCCAACGGTCGGACCGAATCCCTTCAGCCAGTCAAACTTCTCAGCGATCGAGCTCCTTCGAACTCCTTCAGCCGGTCGAACTGCTTAGCAGTCGAGCTTCTTAGACTCCCAGCAGTCGGACTTTAGCCGAACCCCTCAGCGGCCGAGCTTCAGTTGGACTCCCGCAAGAGTCGAACTCTCTCCATGCCCTTCCAGCCAGGCGCCTGCAAGAGCCGAACTCCCTCCAGACATCTCCTTCGATCGGACTTGTTCAGGAGTTGGACTCCTCCCAAACATCTTCTTCAACCGATCGAGCTCCTTTCAAACTCCTCAGTGGTCATCCCCCGACCGAACTCCTCGGTGGTTGTCCCTCGGCCGAACTCCTCAACAGCCACACAGCTCCAGCCAGATGCCTACGGCAGCCAAACTCCTTCCGAGCTTCCTCTTCAGGAGTCCGAACTTCTTTGGAATCGATATATGTCGAAGTCCATCAATCAATACCTTCTTTCTGAGAGCAATGGCTATTAAAGCTAGACGAACGGTCACCTTCAGTCTGCCACAGGCGATGCTATAGTGGCTTCGCCAGACCTCGAGTAGCCCACCATTGTCGGACGATATGGCTGTCGCTTTCGACCTGACGACACCCTCTCCGCATCAAATCCGATGCAGCCTCGAGCGGTCCCACCACCATCAAGCTCCGCCTATAAAAAGGACCCTCTAGATATGCTAAAAAGGCTCTCTCTGATCTCTAAGCTCTAAGCTCTCCTCTTCTTCTCTAAGCTCTGTGGAACTCATTTCCGAGCACTCCATTCTTATTGGTCAGAGCTGACTTGATCGTCGGAGGATCCTACCGGAGCCACCCCCCACCGGCTCTGGATGAAACTTTATTTTGCAGATCTCCGATGGTGACCTCGTCCACCTCCGCTCCAGCTGATTCCAGTGATGACCAGATTCTGTACCAACAGATTGGCGCTAGAAGGAGGGTATGAACCTCCGAGGTTCTCTTGTTCTTAAAGAAGTGCTCGGTGATAATTTCTCTCTTTCCTCTCCGGAGATCTCTCTTCTTCCTCACTAGAGTTCTTTTCTGAAGAGAAAATGCCTCCCAGGAGAGCTTCGACTCGACGATCGGTGGCCTGCACGCCAGGTCCATCTACTCCCATTTCAGCCCCGGCAACCCAGGTTCCACCCAAAGCCACCGCAGATGTGGAGCAGTTCAACCTGCTGATCGGGTTCGTGGCCCCATCGAGATGATACAGGCCATGTGACAACCTCCGACGGAGACTTTGCCAGCAAACCCGTCATGAGGACGTGAGGAACCGACTTTAAGGAAGAGCATTTGGGCATACCAATCGCACTTACGAAGGAGAAATGGAGAGCAGAAGTTCTCCCATAGAAGATTTTGCAAGGAGGTGAAATGAAGTTCGGCCGCATCCACGAGCTCTACGCGCAAGCGAGGTCGAACTCCCCTCGAAGCTCATCATCAAGGAAGCCCCTACAAAGGGGCATGAAGTTCTCCCACGGAAGGTTTCGCTAGAAAGTGGAATGAAGTTCGGCGCAAGCGAGGCCGAACTCCCCCTTGAGCCCGTCATCGAGGAAGCCCCGACAGAGGGGTATGAACTTCTTCCATAGAAGGTTTCACAAGGAGGCGGAACGAAGTTCGGCCGCATCCACAACCTCCATGGTGCAAGCGAGGCCGAACTCCCCTCGAAGCTCATCATCAAGGAAGCCCCGACAAAGAGGCATGAAGTTCTCCCATGGAAGGTTTCACGGAAAAGCGGAATGAAGTTCGATGCAAGCGAGGACGAACTCCCCCTCGAGCTTGTCATCGAGGAAGCCCCAATAGTGGGGCATGAACTTCTCCCACAGAAGGTTTCACAAGGAGGCGGAATGAAGTTCGACCGCATCCACAACCTCCCCAACGCAAGCGAGGCCGAACTTTCCCTCGAGCTCGCCATCAAGGAAGCCCCGACAAAGGGGCATGAAGTTCTCCCGTAGGTTTCACAAGAGGATGGAATGAAGTTCGGCCGCGTCCATGACCTCCCCAGCACAAGCAAGGCCCAAACTTTTCGAGCTCGCCACCAAGGAAGCCCTGACAGAAGGGCGCGAAGAAGTCCTCCTCCCAAAAGATTCCGTGACTGCGCCCCCCATAATGCTCCTCAAACTCAAATTCTCATGAAAGTTAAAAATCGGCTACCAAGACCACAAGGATTACGACCTCCTCCAGGCATGCGCGATCGAAGCAAGTAATGCCTCTACCATTGCGACCACGGCCACGACACTGAGGAATACATTCAGCTTCGAGATGAAATTGAGGAGCTCATCGGAAAGAGGTGGCTGGATAAATTCCTTCGACGTCAGCCTGAAGCAGAAGAAGATCGACCAAGAGTGTTGCCGTAGCCAGAAATGATAAGGAGGTCGGCCGCCTCACGGCATCATCAACGTTACCCTTAGGAGGAGCTTGGTGCATCGGCGATCTATCATCTTCTAATGTCAAAGCCAAAAGAAGCATGCTCCAAATTGAGGAGGCCAACATGAGATAGAGGAGGTCGTTCGGCCCAGGACTTACTGCTGAAGAGAACCCGAAGGAACAATGCCCCCACGACCCTGAAATGGAGGTGTGCTGCGAGTAACTTCCCCTCGGTAAAATTCTCCCCCAATAAATAATATTGTTTTTGGGTGCAAAAACTATGTGATAACAGAAAAGAAGCGGTCAATAGTTGTCCGTGTTAGGAACAAGAGGAGAACCTCGTCCTAACACGAGCAGGTCAAAGACCTTCAACCTCGGCCAGAGATAAGATCTCTTTCGAGCGACCGATGACAACCTCGGTCAGAGATAAGATCTCTTCCGAGCGAAGGCCTCGTTCACAAAGGACGAGATGGGGGGAGAGGCCCTGACAACGGCCCTTATGTGCCCCCATAGCCCGTTAGGAATAGGAGGAGAACCTCGTCCTAACGTGAGCAAAGTCGAAGGCCTCATTCATAAAGGACGAGATGGGGAGAGAGGCACGGATGATGGTCCGTATGTGCCCCCATGACCCGTTAGGAACAGGAGGAGAACCTCATCCTAATGCGAGCAAAGTCGAAGGCCTCATTCACAAAGGACGAGATGGGGGGAGAGGTACGGACGACGGTCCGTATGTGCCCCCACAGCCCGTTAGGAATAGGAGGAGAACCTCATCCTAATGCGAGCAAAGTTGAAGGCCTCATTCACAAAGGACGAGATGGGGGGAGAGGCACGGACGATGGTCCGTATGTGCCCCCATAATTCGTTAGGAATAGGAGGAGAACCTCATCCTAACGTGAGCAAAGTTGAAGGCCTCATTCACCTTAGATGAGACGGAGGAGAGGCACGGACGACGGTCCGTATGTGCCCCCACAGTCCGTTAGGAACAGAAGAAGAACCTCATCCTAATGCGAGAAAAGTTGAAGGCCTCGTTCACCTTAGATGAGACGGAGAGAGAGGCACGGACGACGGTCCGTATGTGCCCCCACAGTCCGTTAGGAACAGAAGAAGAACCTCGTCCTAATGCGAGAAAAGTTGAAGGCCTCGTTCACCTTAGACGAGATGGAGAGAGATGGACGATGGTCCGAATGTGCCCCCACAATCCGTTAGGAATAGGAGGAGAACCTCGTCCTAACACGAGCAAAGCCGAAGGCCTCGTTCACCTTAGACGAGATGGGGGGAGACAGACGACGGTCCAAATGTGCCCCCACAGCCCGTTAGAAATAAGAGGAGAACCTCGTTCTAACGTGAGCAAAGCCGAAGGCCTCGTTCATCCCTAGACGAGATGGGGGGAGAGGCACAGACGGTCCGAAGGTGCCCCTATAGTCCGTCGGGAGTAGGAGGAGAACCTCGTCTACAAGAGCCGAACTCCCTCCAGACATCTCCTTCGATCGGAACTTCTTCAGAAGTCGGACTCCTCCCAGACATCTCCTTCGATCGATCGAGCTCCTTTCGAACTCCTCAACAGTCGTGCCCCGATCGAACTCCTCGACGGCTGTCCCTTGGTCGAACTCCTCAGCAGTCGCACAGCTCCAACCAGACGCCTACGGCAGTCGAACTCCTTCCGAGCTTCCTCTTCAGGAGTCCAAACTCCTTTGGGATCAATATATGCCGAAGTCCATCCAATCAATGCCTGCTTTCTAAGAGCCATGGCTATTAAAACTGGACGAACGGTCACCATCAGTCTGCCACAGGCGATGCTACAGTGGCTTCGCTAGACCTCGAGCAGCCCACCACTGTCGGATGGTATGGCTGTCGCTTTTGACCTGACGACACCCTCTCCGCATCAAATCCAATGCAGCCTCGAGCGGCCCGCCACCATCAAGCTCTGCCTATAAAAAGGACCCTCTAGATATGCTAAAAAGGCTCTCTCTGATCTCTAAGCTCTAAGCTCTCCTCTTCTTCTCTAAGCTCTGTGGAACTCATTTTCGAGTACTCCATTCCTGTTGGCCAAAGCTGACTTGATCATCGGAGGATCCTGCCGGAGCCACCCCCCACCGGCTCCGGATGGAACTTTATTTTGCAGGTCCCCGACGGCGACCTCGTTTACCTCCGCTCCAACTGATTCCGACGACGATCAGATTCTGCACCAACAATATCTTATTACCTTTGTTTATTGCATTAAATGATGATAGACCCATCAATTGATTAGTATACATATTAAAGACTATTTATTGATGCTATACTAATATTATTGTTCAACATGTTATATTGATTAATATTCATTAACATTGTAGATCACGATGGCACCGAAACGTCATCTAGCTTTCACCCCTGCCCCTCGGTGGGTTATACATAGTTCAGCATCCGAGGAGCAGTCGGAGCATACTCCATCCATGCTGAAAAACTTTAGATAAAAAAAATACTTAAGTGAATTGGAAACTTTAGATAAAAAAAATACATGCTGAAAAACCTTAATAAATAATATTTTCATTCGTGTATGATCTGATCAGAGAGAAGGAAGAATTTTTTTAATCCATTCAACTTGAACTCTCAAAAATGAAGAAAAGGAAGAAGATGAAAAATTTGGTGTAAGTAGGATTTATGTCTCCATCTCTTTCGTTCATGATGGATCAATCAAAATTGAAAAACATAGCCTCTATTTATGATAATAGTGAGTTCCGTCCTTGCACGATTCGGATTGAATCTCTCTTAAGTCGAAAAGGATTAGCCTTTTAAAAATAAATATAGTTAATATTAATAAATATAAAAAATAAATAATTCAAGATTCTTGCTATCAAATTTGATCACTAGCTCTCCTTTTGGAAATTGCTAGCTTTAGTTGGTAATGGTAAAGCATGGAAGTAAATTAATAGGAAAAAATCTTTGCATTTAATATGATTTTTAGAATTACAAGGCATATCAAATAGCGCACAAGAACGTTATTCATTGAAAAAAGACATGGCTCTAATCTTCCATGTGATAATATTTTTTTTTGGTAAAATTATGATAATAATTTTGATATCAACAATCTATAATTATATACCTTCATAGAGCTATGATGCTGGTGGTAATCCTAAAGCATTTTACTACAAAATATAAACGTGTTTAAGCCAATGTAGCGGAGGATGGGCTTTCTGGGTGCCTAGCCTAAAAAAGTTGAATTTGCTTGTAGTCGGATGACTTTTCAGAAACTCTACTACCAACAATAATCCCAAATAAGGTAAAGTTATCACTCCAACCTACAATGCAGGGCTATTGAAAAATGATAAAAGAAAAAATAATAAATATGCTTTAAATATTTGATAGACTATCATCGAGCTCAAGTAGTAGAATACTCGACTCGAAAGTTTAAGATCCTATATATATATAATGCTTTTTATGCATGTTTCACATGTAATATTTTATTATTTATGACATGTTTATCATGTAAGTCTTCGATGTGAGAGTTTTTTTTTTTTGTTGCTTACAATAAAAAATTATATATTTTCATCGAATATCTTAGTTCAGTCATTTTATTTTATTTTTTATTTTTTTATATAGCAAAGAAGTTTTTTTTTTAATTTATAAATTTAGAATATATAAAAGAACTTGATATCTAATGGTTTATGGATATTTCACAGTAATATCTTTTTGTTTATGACATGTTTATCATATAATTCTTCTATGTGAGCTTTTTTTTCTTGCTTGCTATCAAAAATTATATATATATTTTCATGAAATATCTTAGTTCAATGGTTTTAGTTTTTTTCTTTTCTTTGTAATTTATTTTACATGTGTTAAGTACTCATTAAAGAAGCATGAGATTGAGAAAAAATAACAGATGCATGTTACAGCTTCCTTTTTAGGATTTGTCTGGATATTTTTATAAGATTATAGAATTTGTGAATTGTGCCATCCGTTTAAGCATGGCTCTGTATCAACCAAGTACCATGCAACCCAAAACCTCCTACCTCAAAGGCAAGGATTCATGTTGGGTTTGGACTGGATCTTAGAAAGCCCAAGATAGATGGGCTAACAGACCCAATTCTCACAGAATTTTTAGTCTGATTCTGTAGAAATATCTAAACAGGCCCTTATTTTTTTAATTCTAACCCTTCTAGCAACTAAAGTTTAAACACTTTGATTTCATCAAATAATGGGGCCCTCTAGTGCAGTTATTTGTCCCCTTGGAATTGTCCACATGGTAGGCCAACCATGCATCACCTATTAGACTTGATCAATATTCACAACACAAGGTTAGTATTTGCCCACTACATCACTATTACATTCTTGTAAGCACTCTCATAGGAGCAAACCGAGTTTGAACCTACAACCTCAAAGATGGGAGCAATCTCCTTAACTATTAATTGTTCAGAAGAAATGTGCTTTCATGAACCCATTTAACAAAAGTTGTAGTTTCTTTATTTACTGGTAATGAAAAGAATGTCTTTTTTTTCCCTCCTTTTTCTGTCTTTCCTGAGATTTTATTTCTATTTTTCATGTTGTGGCTACGATAACAAGCACTCAGCAGTTGAAATTATTAAGATTTATTTTTTGAACTATATTTCTGATATTATAGCTAAAATTAGATGACTACTAGAGCACAATGCACAAGTGTAAATGAAAATGAGATTTCAAAATGAGCCCATTACTATGGTCTAGCACTTTAGATCAAGTCTACAGAGCATTTGATTTTTGGTGGTATGGGGCCCTTCTTAAATAACTAATAATATACTTGTTGGGAACTTGTAAAATCTGAATAGCACGGTTACTTGTCATTATTACAGCGATACTATGTTATTAACTTAGCTTTTTAATTTAATTAAAATGATGTTATAAACTTAGTACCACCACATATGTGTCTATTTGAAAAAGAGTAATGACTGTTATAACTGTTATAATAGAAGATAATAGGTTATAATGGAAGAATAACATTATTATTTTCCCCTTTTTCTTTCACTCAAAATAAATAGTTTTTCAAATCAAACAATGTTCTATGATAAACATATTTCTTTGTTATATATGTATATGGATATGTGTATATGTATATGCATATATGTATGCATACATACATATATTTATTAGTGTATGTGTGTGTCCACCTATCTATCTATCTATCTATCTATCCACATATATATATATACATACCATTATAAACTTTGGTATAAACTAGTCTAGATTCTAGCAATACTCCTCCAAATCATACTACTAGAATCTTTTTTAGAAAATATACCACCAAACTCCATATTTCAATAAATATAATGGCATTATTTTAGTTCACCTCTCCTCTTCATTTTCTTCAAAGGAATACATTTTTCTCCTTATGAGCCTCAGAGCAATGTTTCTTGAACATTGTATCCTTTTTTGGTTTTATTTGTTCTTACCCTTCTGAGTTTAAGTGATGCTGTTTTGTCTTTAAATTGATTAATGCCTATTCTATTCTGTTTTATCTTTAAATAATATTTAAAAAAAATTATTTCCAACCTAAGACAGCGGTTATCAAAAATCGCTGCTATAGATCTACAACGGTGGTTATAGAACCGCTGTCGTAGATTTATGACAGCGATTTTGGATAACCATTGTCGTAGATCGATGGCAGTGGTTCGATAATCATTGCCGTAGATTAGGTTAAAAATTTTTAAATTTTTTCTGCTTCCCTCCCATGCGCGCTCGATCACTCTCTCTCTCCCCCCTCCTCTCCATCGTCAGTGAGGCTCCTTCCCCCCCGACCGACGTCGCCACTCCTTCCCCCTCGGTCGGTGCCACTCCTCCTTCCCCCTCCCCCTCCAGCCCCCCATTCCCGACTGCCCCTCCTCCCCCCTCCCCCTCCGGCCCCCCATCCTCGGTTGCCCCTCTTCGCCACCCACCACCCCCACCCGACCCTCCCACCCTCCCCTCGACCACCCCTCCTTCCCCCATCCCCTGTCGCTCCTCCCCGCCACTCGCCATCCCCCACCCGACCCCCCACCCTGCCCCCGGCCACCCCTCCTTCCCTCCATCCCCGGCCGCTCCTCCCCCCACCCCTCACCTTCCCTTGGCCGCCCCTCCTTCCCCCCATCCCCGGTAGCCCTCCCCGCCACCTTGCCACCCCCCAGCCCTCCTATCTCCGG
The DNA here is from genome assembly GCA_006176705.1 of Cocos nucifera. Classification (NCBI taxonomy): domain Eukaryota; kingdom Viridiplantae; phylum Streptophyta; class Magnoliopsida; order Arecales; family Arecaceae; genus Cocos; species Cocos nucifera. The sequence goes on along the minus strand of QRFJ01004731.1, from coordinate 8,698 downwards.
CCGCCCCTCCCTGCCAACCTCCACCCGGCCCCCCACCCCCACCCTCCCCCTACTGCCCCTCCTTCGCCCCATCCCCGGGCGCCCCTCCCTGCCACCCCCAGCCCCCATTCTTGCCACCCCTCCCACACCCACACTCTCCTTCTGATCGCCGACCCTCTCATCACTATGTCTCGGGCCTCCTTGTCACTGTGCCCCCTCCCCTGGCCCCCCATCTCCGATCGCCCCTGCTCTCTCTTTTCTTTTTCTCTTTCTTCTCTATCTCACTATCTTACTTTTATTTCGTAGGTTTACCTCTAGTGCTCCGTCGTCCTCTAGTGTCATCGCCGACGACCCTCGGAGCTTTCGGTGCGACCCGCTCTCTATAGCCATAGGTATATTTTTTTTTAAAAAAAAATTATAGTATTATTTATTAATCATATATATTTATAATAATTTATAGAATATTTATAATAAATATTATAAATATTTATTATAAATATTATAATTATCTACATGCTATAGTTTTTGGATCGTGCCATAGCGGTAGCCTTAGGCTATGCCATATCGACGGCTGTGGACTAGATCTGTCAACGGATTGGATTCGGATCGAAATCTGGATATTCAGATCCATATCTAATTTTAATTACTGGTATCCAGATCCGAATTCGAATATCCGAATGGGTCTGTACTTAAAGTACCAGACTTCGGATCCTAATGGATCCCAGAAGGTCGGACCTGATTCTAGGATCCGAAACTAAGAAATGGAGAGACTGAGTGGGAGACCAACAGATTGAGAGAGAGAGGATCGGTCGCTCGCTGGCCGCCGGCAAGGGAGATCGAGGGAGGGAGAGAGGGGGTCCGACCTCGCCGCCATCGTCGATGAGGGAGATCGAGAGAGGGAGAGAGAAAGGGAGGGATCCGACCTCGCCGCCATCATTGGGAGGTAGGGGGTCCGACCTCGTCGACGAGGGAGATCGAGAGAGGGAGAGTGGGAGATCAAGAGAGTGAGAGAGGGAAGGGAGAGGGTCCGGCCTCGCCAGCATCACTGGGAGGGATGGGGTCCGGCCTTGCCGATGAGGGAGATCGAGGGGGATCGAGAGAGTGAGAGAGGGAGGGATGGGGTCCGACCTCGCCGACGAGGGAGATCGAGAGAGGGAGAGAGAAAGATCGAGAGATGGAAAAGCTGGAAGGGAGGGGTTCAGCCTCACCGCCGTTGCTGGCGAGAGAGATCGAAAGAGGAAGAGAGGGAGTGATCGAGGGGATGGCACACAATCGAGCCGACTCAGATACGCAGTCGAGTCGGCTACAGCCAAGTCGGCTCAGGCCGTGATCGAGCCGACTGGGGAAAGGATTCGAGCCGAATGTTTCAGGCATGGAGCCGGCTGTCTCAAGCACGGAGCCAGCTCGGCTTCTGAGCGAATAGAATTTGATGTCTCTCTAAGATTCCAACTTTAAGCCCTAAGGTGCCACCATCATCTACTTTGTTCTTCTTTTAGATTTCTGGATTAACACCAAGATTCACGCAAGAGATCGAATTTATGATTGTTGCTCATCCTTAATTATTTATGAATGTAATTCATATTGTAGAATTTATTACATAAATATTTTTTGGATGTTTATAACTGTTGGGGATAAATTTTGCTCCTGTCGAAGTTCAGTTCGATGCTCTGTTTAATGCAATCAGTAGCCGTGGAAGAGCTTCAACGGATGGATCTTAATCGAACCCCTTCAGCCGGCTGAACTCCTCAGTGGTCGAGCTCCTTCGAACTCTTAACGATCGGACCGAATCCCTTCAGCCAGCCGAACTCCTCAGCGGTCGAGCTCCTTCGAACCCCTTCAGTCGATCGAACTATTTAGCGGTCGAGCTCCTTGGACTCTCAGCAGTCGGGCTTTAGCCGAACCCCTCAGCGGTCGAGCTTCAGTTGGACTCCCGCAAGAGTCGAACTCTCTCCGCACCCTTCCAGCCAGGCACCTGCAAGAGCCAAACTCCCTCCAGACATCTCCTTCGATCGGATTGTTCAGAGTTAGACTCCTCCCAAACATTTCTTCAACCGAACTCCTCAGCGATCATCCTTCAGTCGAACTCCTCGGCGGTTGTCCCTCGACCGAACTCCTCAGCAGCCGCATAGCTCCAGCCGGATGCCTATGGCAGCCGAACTCCTTCCGAGCTTCCTCTTTAGGAGTCCGAACTTCTTTGGGATCGATATATGTCGAAGTCCACCAATCAATGCCTACTTTCTGAGAGCCATGGCTATTAAAGCTAGACGAACGGTCACCATCAGTCTGCTACAGACGATGCTATAGTGGCTTCGCCAAACCTCAAGCAACCCACCATTGTCGGACAGTATGGCTGTCGCTTTCAATCTGACGACACCCTCTCCACATTAAATCCGATGTAGCCTCGAGCGGCCCACCACCATCAAGCTCCGCCTATAAAAAAAACCCTCTAGATATGCTAAAAAGGCTCTCTCTAATCTCTAAGCTCTTAGCTCTCCTCTTCTTTTCTAAGCTCTGTGGAACTCATTCCCGAGCACTCCATTCTTGTTGGCTAGAGCTGACTTGATCGTCGGAGGGTCCTACTGGAGCCACCCCCCACCGACTCTGGATGAAACTTTATTTTGCAGGTCCTCGACGGCGATCTCGTCCACCTCCGCTCCAGCTGATTCCAGCGATGATCAGATTCTACACCAACAGATTGACGCTAGAAGGAGGGCATGAACCTCCGAGGTTCTCTTGTTCTTAAAAAAATGCTCGACGATGATTTCTCTCTTTCTTCTTCGGAGATCTCTCTTCTTCCTCACTAGAGTTCTTTTCCGAAGAAAAAATGCCTCCCAAGAGAGCTTCGACTCGACGATCGACGGCCTGTGCGCCAGGTGCATCTGCTCCCGTTTCAGTCCCGACAACCCAGATTCCATCCAAAGCCACCGCAGATGTGGAGCAGTTCAACCTGCTGATCGGGTTCGTGGCCCCGTCGAGATGATACAGGCCGTGTGACAACCTCCGGCAGAGACTTTGCCAGCAAATCCGTCATGAGGATGTGAGGAACCGACCTTAAGGAAGAGCATTTGGGCATACCAATCGTACTTACGAAGGAGAAACGGAGAGCAGAAGTTCTCCTATAGAAGATTTCGTAAGAAGGTGGAACAAAGTTCGACCGCATCCACGAGCTCTTCGTGCAAGCGAGGCCGAACTCCCCTCGAAGCTCATCATCAAGGAAGCCCCAACAAAGGGGCATGAAGTTCTCCCATGGAAGATTTCGTAGGAAAGCGGAATGAAGTTCGATGCAAGCGAGGTCCGAACTCCCCCTCGAGCCCGTCATCGAGGAAGCCCCGACAGAGGGGTATGAACTTCTTCCAGAAGGTTTCACAAGGAGGTGGAACGAAGTTCGGCCGCATCCACAACCTCCATGGTGCAAGCGAGGCCTAACTCCCCTCGAAGCTCATCATCAAGGAAGCCCCGACAAAGGGGCATGAAGTTCTCCCATGGAAGGTTTCGCGGAAAAGCGGAATGAAAGTTCGACGCAAGCGAAGACGAACTCCCCCTCGAGCTCGTCATCGAGGAAGCCCCAATAGTGGGGCATGAACTTCTCCCGTAGAAGGTTTCACAAGGAGGCGGAATGAAGTTCGACCACGTCCACAACCTCCCCAGCGCAAGCGAGGCCGAACTTCCCCTCGAGCTCGCCATCAAGGAAGCCCTGACAAAGGGGCATGAAGTTCTTTCCGTAGGTTTCATAAGGGGACGAAATGAAGTTCGGCCGCATCCACGACCTCCCCAGCACAAGCAAGGCCCGAATTTTTCGAGCTCACCGCTAAGGAAGCCCCGACAGAAGGGCGCGAAGAAGTCCTCCTTCTGAAAGATTCCACGACTGCGCCCCCCGCAACGCTCCTCGAACTCAAATTCTCAATGGAAGTTAAGAACCGGCTACCAAGACCAGAAGGATTACGACCTCCTCCAGACATGCACGATCGAAGCAAGTAATGCCTCTACCATTGTGACCATGACCACGACCATGATACTGAGAAATACATTCAGCTCCGAGATGAAATTGAGGAGCTCGTCGAAAAGGGGTGGCTGGGTAAATTCCTCCAACGTGAGCCTGAAGCAGAAGAAGATCGATCAAGAGTATTGCCATAGCCAAAAACGATAAGGAGGTCGGCCGCCTCACTGGCATCATCAATGTTACCCTTGGGAGGAGCTTGGTGCATCGGCGATCCGTCATCTTCCAGTGTCAAAGCCAAAAGAAGCATGCTCCAAATTGAGAAGGCTAGCATGAGATAGAGGAGGTCGTCCGGCCCAGGACTTACTGTCGAAGACAACCTGGAGGAACAACGCCCCTATGACCCTGAAACAGGAGGTGTGCTGTGAGTAACTTTCTCCTTGGTAAAATTCTTTTCCAACAAATAATATTGTTTCTGGGTGCAAAAACTATGTGATGATAGGAAAGAAGCAGGTCAATAGTTGCCATGTTAGAAATCATGAGGAGAACCTCGTCCGAACATGAGCAGGTCAAAGACTTTCAACCTCGGCCAGAGATAAGATCTCTCTCGAGCGATCGATGATAACCTCGGCTAGAGATAAGATCTCTTCCGAGCGAAGGCCTCGTTCACAAAGGACGAGATGGGAAGAGAGGCCCTGACAATGGCCCTTATGTGCCCCCATAGTCCATTAGAAATAGGAGGAGAACCTCGTCCTAACGCGAGCAAAGTCGAAAGGCCTCATTCACAAAGGACGAGATGGGGGGAGAGGCGCAGGACGACGGTCCGTATGTGCCCCCACGGCCCATTAGGAATAGGAGGAGAACCTCATCCTAATGCGAGCAAAGTCGAAGGCCTCGTTCACAAAGGACGAGATGGGGGGAGAGGCACGGACGACGGTCCGTATGTGCCCCCACAGCCCGTTAGGAACAGGAGGAGAACCTCGTCCTAATGCGAGCAAAGTTGAAGGCCTCATTCACAAAGGATGAGATGGGGGAGAGGCGCGGACGATGGTCCGTATGTGCCCCCACAGTTCGTTAGGAACAGGAGGAGAACCTCGTCCTAACGTGAGCAAAGTTGAAGGCCTCATTCACCTTAGATGAGATGGAGGGAGAGACGCACGGACGACGGTCCGTATGTGCCCCCACAGTCCGTTAGGAATAGATAAAGAACCTCGTCCTAATGCGAGCAAAGTTGAAGGCCTCGTTCATCTTAGACGAGACGGAGAGAGAATGGACGATGGTCCGAATGTGCCCCCACAGTCCGTTAGAAATAGGAGGAGAACCTCGTCCTAACACGAGCAAAGCCGAAGGCCTCGTTCACCTTAGACGAGATGGGGGGAGACAGACGACGGTCCAAATGTGCCCCCACAGCCCGTTAGAAATAAGAGGAGAACCTCGTTCTAACGTGAGGAAAGCCGAAGGCCTCGTTCACCCTAGACGAGATGGGGGGAGAGGCACAGACGGTCCGAAGGTGCCCCCACAGTCCGTCAGGAGTAGGAGGAGAACCTCGTCCTAATGCGGGCAAAGTCCAAGTCCGAGCTCCGAAGTCTACAGAAAATAGGATCTCCATCAACCTTGGTAGGAGATAAGATCTCCCCCGAGCGTCCGCATCAATCTCGATCGCAAGAAACAAGATCTCTCTCGAGGGTCCGGCAACCTCAGCCCGAGCGATCGAGACAACCTCGGCCAGAGATGAGATCTCTCCCAAGCGACCGAGACAACCTCGGTCAGAGATAAGGTCCGCGACAACCTCGGTCAGAGATAAGGTTTGCGACAACCTTCGCCAAAGCGCCTGAGACAACCTCGGCCAGAAATAAGATCTCTTTCCGAGTGTCCGAGCCAACCTCGGTCAGAAATAAGATCGGAGACAACCCCGACTGCAGATCAGATCTCTTTCGAGTACCCGTATCAACCTCGACAGGAGATGAGATCTCCCCCGGGCTTCAATTTTAGCATCAACTTCGTCTGGAGATGAGATCTCCCTTCGAGCTTTGACCTGAACCAACACGGAGCCCGAAAGAGAACTTTGGCAGTTGCCTTTTCTGCACTCCCTTCCTTCGAGTTTCGAACTCGGGAGTGGGGGACTATTGTTGGAAATAAATCTCGCTCCTGTCGAAGTCCAGTTCGATGCTCTACCTAATGCAATCAGTAGCCGCAGAAGAGCTTTAACGGATGGATCTTAGCCGAACCCCTTCAATCGGCCGAACTTCTCAGTGGTCGAGCTCCTTCGAACTCCCAGCGGTCAGACCGAACTCCTTCAACCAGCCAAACTCCTCAGCGGTCGAGCTCCTTCGAAATCCCTTCAGTCGGTCGAACTGCTTAGCGGCCAAGCTCCTTGGACTCCCAGCAGCCGAGCTTTAGCCGAACCCCTCAGCGGTCCGAGCTTCAGTCGGACTACCGTAAGAGCCAAACTCTCTCCGCGCCCTTCCAGCCAGACGCCTACAAGAGCCGAACTTCCTCCAGACATCTCCTTCGATCGAACTTCTTCAGAAGTCGAACTCCTCCCAGACATCTCCTTTGAGATCGATCGAGCTCCTTTCGAACTCCTCAGCAGTCGTGCCCCGGTCGAACTCCTCGACGGCCGTCCCTCGGTCGAACTCCTCAGCAGCCGCACAGCTCCAACCAGACGCCTACGACAGTCGAACTCCTTCCGAGCTTCCTCTTCAGGAGTCTGAACTCCTTTGGGATCGATATATGCCGAAGTCCACCAATTAAAGGCTACCATCAGCACAGGCGACGCTTTGCCATAGATGCGAATGTTGTCACCTGAGACACCCTCTCCGCATCAAATCCAATGCAGCCTCGAGCAGCCCGCCACCATCAAGCTCTGCCTATAAAAAGGACCCTCTAGATATGCTAAAAAGGCTCTCTCTGATCTCTAAGCTCTAAGCTCTCCTCTTCTTCTCTAAGCTCTGTGGAACTATTTTCGAGTACTCCATTCCTGTTGGCGCATCTTAGCCACCCCCCATTTTGGATATTTATTTTGCATTTTATCCGCTCCATGTTCCGACGACACTTCTGCATATATCTTATTACTTTTGTTTATTGCATTAAATGATGATAGACCCATAATTTTAGTAACATATTAAAGATTTTTGATGCTAACTTTTATTGTCCAACATGTTATATTGATTAATATTCATTAACATTGTAGATCAATGGCACTGGTATCTAACTTTCACCCCTGACTTTTCCGAGGAGCAATCGATCACGATCGGCTGTTCAAGGGCTCGAGATGCCCGACTGAGGAAGATCAGAGAGTTGTACCAGGGTTATAAGATCAAGATCCATGTGAAACCGTCAGCATCAGGTGATGGTCATTACGATATGGAGGAGAGGCTGATAGGGGAGATCGCATGGAAGATGCATTCCTTTTTTGGAGTGCTTATGAGGATGGCCAAAGGCTCATTTGAGGATGCTGTCGTCATCGGATATGATGAGACGCGCACTTAGTTATATTTATGCATTTTATATGTTTACACTATATATGTTTGATTAGAATAATTTTGAACTGATTTTTGATAACTTGTTTTTTATCACGAAAGGGCTAGATGTACAGGAAGATCGGAGAGTTATACCAGTTATAAGATCCTAAAGGATGGCCGAGTCAGTGTTTCCTAGATACAGACTATCCTCCGAGGAGAGGATGGTTAGACATTGGAGGAGTCAGAAGTTCGAGGTAAAATTTATAACTTTTGAATTTTTCAATACGCTTAAAATTTTATATAAATATATTTTAAATATTTAGTATTTATTTGAATACTTATTAGGCTATCTTCCGTCAGAACCGGAAGAACTGTGTAGCCCAGGAGTATACACACATTCTAGACCGTGAGTCTATGGCCAGTCGTGTACATAGAGAGGTAATTAATTCTAAATCTTACTAGATAAATTAAATTCATATTTTTTATCATCTTTCTGATAAATTTATTCTTTGTTATAGCTGATGAGAGATGGAGTGATGCCCAGCCGTAGTGAGATCTTCCGATCTAGTCGTACGGACAAGACGGGCAGGCTGATGAACGCCACGATCGGGCGTATTTTTGTAAGTATTAATTATATTAGTATATATGATTAGTATTATAGCATTTCTTATAAAATTTTATTTTAATTTATAATTACAGGATCAGTTAGATGCACTCGCGAGCGAGGGCCCAGATACCTCTGGGCCCCATGACCATCTGTCTCAGGTCTTGGGGCTTAAGCACTCTGGGAGGATCCGATGTAGGTCCGAACACACGCCGACGAGCTACTGGTCCGAGGCGAGCATCTCCTCATAGACTTTCAATGTTGTCAGTCGAAAGGAGCTTGAGGAGGCGTTGGCACGGGCAGATCATGCTGCGACGCGGGCAGATCGGACTGAGGAGCGCGCATCTCATTTGGAGGGCATCGTGAGAGACATGATGTCGACACTCAGCACGTGTTTTGGAGTAACGGGCTTCAAGAATATGTTGGCCTGCATTCCAGCTTCAGCTCCAGCTCTGGCTCTAGCTCCGACTCCGGATGACGACGACGATGATGTAAATTTAGGAGACTTTTGATGTATTTTATTTTTTTAAAAAAATATTATAATAAATTTTATTCGATAATAAAATTTTAGTTTTTTAGAATAATTTTTATGTTTATTATATTTTTTTGTGTTATATATCTGTATTTATCAGGTAAAATATATAAAAAAATAAAAATTTTAATTTTTTTTAATTATTCAAGATCTATTGCAGCGATTTTCTAACCGCTGTTATA
>QRFJ01004730.1:62021-100256 GCA_006176705.1 Cocos nucifera | reverse complement strand
AAATTCTCCATGAAAGACCTAGGTGAAGCATCCTTTATTCTAGGAATTAAGGTCTATAGGGATAGACCGAATAGGATGCTAGGACTTTCACAGAAGATGTACATAGAGAAAGTACTAAAGAGGTTTAGTATGGAAAACTCTAAGAGGGGATTAATACCCTTCAGACATGGTATTCATCTTTCCAAGAAGATGTGCCCTAGCACACCTGAGGAAATAGAATGCATGAGCAAGATCCCTTATGCTTCTGCAATAGGGAGCCTCATGTATGCCATGCTATGTACACGACCTGATATAGCCCATGCTGTGAGTGTCACAAGCAGATATCAGTCAAATCCAGGTGAAGAACACTGGACTTCTGTGAAATGTATCCTTAAGTACTTAAGAAGAACTAAGGATATGATGTTGGTCTTTGGTAATGGAGAACTCCAAGTCCAGGGATACACAGACTCGGATTTTCATGTCCGATATAGATGATCGAAAGTCGACATCTGGGAGTCTGTTTGTGTGTGCAATGGTGGTGCTGCTGTCAGCTGGAAAGAGTTCCAAGCAAACCATGATAGCAGATTCCACCATGGAAGCAGAATATATCGCTGCATCAGAGGCTGCGAAGGAAGCATTCTGGTACAAGAAGTTTGCTGCAGAAATTGGAGTAATGCCATCAGATGCCATTCCTCTATACTGCGACAAATAATGGCGCCATAGCCCTTGCTAAGGAGCCGAGGTCTCACCAAAAATCCAAGCACATTGAGCGGCGATACCACCTCATCCATGATTACCTCGAGAAGGGTTACGTCGAGGTCAAGAGAGTCAACTCCACAGATAATGTGGCAGACCCACTTACAAAGCCGTTGGGCCAGCAGAAGATCGAAGCCCACCTTGAGAAGATGGGACTTAGACTTGTAGCCAATTGGCTTTAGGACAAGTGGGAGATTGTTAGATATATGTGCCCTAGAAGCCAGAATTGGCTGACACTTGTAATACACTTCTAGGGGCAAAATTATAATTTTGACTATAATCAATAAAATGGGTTATTTTCTATCACATATGTGTATTTAGTGTCTGTGATACATCCTTTGAGTTAATGGTAATGATAATTCATATTTTCAAGAGTTGAAAATTTAAGACATGAATAATCATTATTAACTCATAAAATGCTCCCGACCATAGGATCATCACGAGGATGGTGATTGATCCGAAAGGTTGGTGTACAATCGCTTCTCTTTAGTAGATGAGTCTTGAGTCTACGGTGTGGAGACACCGGAGCGAGAGTACAGGTACTCGTTAGAGAACGAGGGCACTGAGCGTGACCACCTCGAGTAGTCATTAGGAAGTCTACCTTCTCGTCAATGACTGACTCGATGCTGCAGTAGTGTGTCTGGTTCTTTGACCTGAGATGCATCGGCAGTTCACCTTGAGGGTGTTATAGTTTGACTACACCATTACTCGGTCTCCTAGCCATATGGAATCCTGAGGTGTATGTTGGCTATAGCATGTTCATTGTAGGAACTGGATTGCATCAAGATGGAATCTATCTACCTCGGTGGTAGAGGAGCAGCCCTATGATGATCATGAGAATCAAGTCCAGAAGCCCATGGCCATGGCAGAGTGAAATAATAGAAAGAGTTTCTATTTAGATTTTCACATTGGACTTGAATCGAATGATTACATCATATGACAGAGAACTAGGGTTTGACGAGTTCACCTTAACCCTAATCTGATCGGGGCTCAAGATAGAAGAACTTAATCACACAGGTAGCTGCACCAAGAGGTTCGCATTCAGCTCTGATGGGTTGCCACCATATACTGCTAGGTGTCACTGGTGGATTTTGGGAGCAATTAGAATGATTTAGATGATCGATCATTCTAGCTGTTCGAATCAGAAGAGTTCTGATCCATCGAAAGGAGTTTCGATGATGTCGATGATAGAGATCATGACATATCCCATTACCATACAGAACTGAACCTAACTGGGTCACACAAACAAGGGTTTGAATCTGGTGATCATCAATTGAACTGATCCAGTTCAATTGATCTGAATGAGATTCAATTAGGTTCAAGGAAAATCGTGCTAGCACTCGATTGAACCTAACGTTCTTCTTTTACTATCATAAATAAGTTGTCCTGACTGAGCCAAAGGAGTTTGTGCTCAATCAGAGGCCTTCACTATGGTCTGACTGGAGGTTGTCCAAGTCAGAAAAGGTTGTCTTATTTTGTAAGACATTACCTGCCATTTTTGGTCACCTGCCATTTCTCGTTCCTTTGACTTTGGTCAAAAGTCTGACCTTTGACTGGTCAAATGTTGACCATTGACACTTTGACTTTTGTCCACATGTGTCATGCACCTATTGGAGAGCTGGTGGGGGCCTGTCCCCCTGCCAGAACCTGGCAAGGAGGAGGGCGCACGCCACCCTTGGCGTGTGCCCAAGTTGGAGGCGCCTAGGAGTCCCTGTTGGACAGGGACTCCATCTCCTTTTTGGATTCCGATTAGAGTTCTCCTAAGAACCAAACTTTGACTGGTCTTAGGCGCCCTCTAAGGAGGAATCCAGGGGACTCTATTCCACCAATCAGATTTAGATCTGATTTCACAAAGAGTTGTGATTGGTTGGGAAGAAGAGGAGTTGGATCACAGATAGTCTATAAATAAGACCCTGCGCCCAACTCAAATTAAAATCACAATTCTCCATGCCCCAAGGCTGCTTCTCCTCTCCTCCTCCATGCCAAACCCACCTTCTCCCTCTCCTCTCCATGTCTAAAAGGAGTTTTGGACCTTGGTTGGTGCAATCCAGATGAGAGAAAGGCGACTGAAAGCTAGAAGGCTGCGCTGCTGCAAAGGACGACTGCTGATCTTCAAAAGGTATTTTGAAGATCCTCCAGATTAGATCTAGATCTAATTTTTGGAGATGTGATAGAGAAGAAGAGGATCTCCAGATCCAGCCCAAGTAGATACTGGTAGAGGCCAGGCACTTGCATGGCTAGATTCAGAACCTTCCGCTGCTTATAGGATCATCAATGGGTAATAGGATTACCCACTTCAAGATAAATTAAATTTGATTTAATTTATCTAAATTTATTTTAATTATTAAAATAATAAGAATTAGATCTAAAACATCTTAAATCTAATTAGGATCAAAGAAAAAAAAAAATTTAAAATATATCTCTTGATCCGATCAGATCTGAATGAATCTGGTCCGAAAAATCTAGATTTTCCTTCACTATGAAGCTCATCATGGATCGGACCATATCCAATAGAGTCCAATTTTTTTATTCTGAAATCCCATTGAGTTGAGGTGTTCCTGGTGGAGTTCATTGAAAGACTATGCCATTTTTCTTGAGATAGTCTAGGAATTCTCGGCCAAGGTATTCACCTCCTCGATCTGATCGAACAACCTTAATGGATTGTTCAGTTTATTTTTCTACTTCATGTCTGAATTCTTTGAACTTTTCAAAAGCTTCAGACTTGTGTCTCATAAGATACACATACCCATACCTAGACAGATCATCGATAAAGATAATGAAGTAGACAAAATTGCCTCTAGCCGGCACATCAAATGGGCCGCACACATCAGTATGTACTAGGGCAAGGAGATCTGTGGCCCTTTCCCCATGTCCTACAAAAGGGAGTTTAGTCATTTTGCCTTGAAGACAAGATTCACAAGTTGGATATGACTCGAAAGTCAATGGACTCAATAGCCCATTTTTCTCCAATTTGTTGATCCTATCTTCTGCTATATGACCTAATCTCAGGTGCCATAGATATCTATCATTTGGACTATCCCTAGGTCGTTTGGCATTCACGTTTTGCTCGATAGTTAGAATAGGTACATCAATATGTAGCTGATAAAGACCATTAATAAGAAAACCATTTGCAATTTTATTTCTTTCATAAAGAATGTTACAATGGTCCTTAAAGAAGGTAATCACATAGCCTTCTAGTGCTAAGCATGAAACAGAAATCAAATTCCTGCTAGCTGCAGGCACATAATAACAGTCTTTCAAAACTAAGTCTAAACCAGATGGTAATCGAAGAGGGTATGTTCCCACGGCTACTGCAGCAACTCTTGCTCCATTACCGATGCGTAGGATCATGTCTCCATCCCTCAGCCTCCTGCTATCCTCAAGACCCTGCATGGAAGTGCACAGATGAGCACTAGAACCAGAGTCAAGCACCCAACTGGATGCAGAAGAAACCGTAAGGTTAGACTCAATAACGAGCATACCTCCAGAAGGACCTTCCTTCTTGTTCTTCAGGGTGGCCAGGTAAGTAGGGCAGTTTCGCTTCCAATGGCCGTCGCTGTTGCAATGGAAACACTTTTTCTTGACATCGGCCTTCTTCTTCGGCTCTGCCTTCTTCTTCTTTTCTTCTTCCACCTTCTGCTTTTTCGCAGACTTTTTTTCTTTCCAAAAGACTTTCTTTTGGAAGAAGTCCGTTCCATAGCAAGAACTGAGCCTTTAGAACCTTTCATAGAAAGCTCAGCGGTGACCAGCATATTCATTAATTCGGCCAAGGAATTTTGAAGTTTATGCATGTGGTAATTCATGATGAATTGCCCATATGCATCAGTCAAGGATTGCAGAATAATATCATTCTGCAGATCCAAGTCTAACTTCACACCGAGCTTCTCAAGCTCTTCCATGTCCTTGATCATCATCAGACAGTGATCTTGGACTGACTGCCCATCATGCATCTTAGCCTTAAAAAGTCATTTCGTGACTTGATACTTTGGCTGCGCGACTCTGTTCACCAAACATCTCCTGCAGGTGAGCCAACATTTGGCGAGCAGTCCCGATATCTTCATGTTGGCGCTGGAGCTCATCAGACATCGAGCCCAACATGTAATATCTGGCCTTATTATCTTCGTCTATCCATTTTTTCAGAGACGCTCTCTCTGTTCAATGGATGGACGGGCTGGTAAGGTGGGAGGGTCCTGGTCCAAAACATGGGTTAACTTCTCAGAACCCAAAATAATTTTGTAGTTCCTGAGCCAATCTTTATAATTGGGTCGGTCAGTCTATGTGTGTCCAGGATACGTGCCAATGGGTTGGACGCAGACATTTTCCTATAGAGAGTCAAAGATTCTAGTTAGATACTGTAATTATGACTTGACCAATTTATTTAGAAATTTTATTTTTAAATAAATTAGCTCCCACTATTTTCTCGGATCCCTACACTCCCTCTGTAGAGATGCAAAAATCTCCATGATTAATGATTTCTAGTGGGTGGTGCGGTCTCACCAACTGACTCATCACCTCACCTAACAGTTATTGGTGATGGGTTAGCCAATGAGTGAACAACTCTTGTTCAATGATTCTCTAATCATGGTGCACCCAAACTTGGTCTCTAATTCATGAATCTCACCGTATCCGAAATATTGATCCACTCCTTAGTTAAGTCAGACCCACCATTTGCATAGACTGGATTCCTAATTGAGTCTCTCACCGTATCCAAAATATTGAGCCCAACTCATCCTCCAGCCCATAGCATCCAATGCCTAATAGACATGGTTGCATCTTCCGGTGCAACTGAGCCACTGTATCCAGCCGAGAACAATCAACCCCGGGAAGGGCCCGCACATCTACAATGGTGGAAGACCTCAGACTTAATCTTTTCTTAGGGAGAATTGATTCAGGTCTCATTAAACTAGACTTGTCATAGTCATAACAATTATGACTAACCTAGTGGCATGGGTTAGCTCGGATTATTGACCACCTCAGATCAGAACTGTGTCAACAGATATGGCCAGGTAAGTGAGATCGGTGGAAGGAATATGCCATTAACTCGTACAAGAATGCATTCAGGTCGAGTAGCTTCCAATTAAAAACCAGTCGGTCGTATGTGCCAAACTTACCTTAGACACCAAATTGTTGAGCCAGAACCAATTGGGTTAGCCTACAATCCAGACTCTAACCTCTGAGCCTAATTAGGTCTTGCTTGATCGTGACTCGATCTTGACCCAGACTTAATCCTATTAGGCTGGTCAATTTAAGCATTGTTGATCCCATCTAACCAACTCTTGATTCGGTTTGATCAACCGCTTAGACCTAATTGAGCTACCCAAGCCCGAACCCAGTATTATGAATATGTCTTAGATCTAAAATTCTCAATTTTAGACCTAATTAATATTCCATAATCTTAATTCTTTAATTAAGTAGGGTTCATAAACAAAATATGCACAATAAATCCTAGGGTTTCAGGATCTAGGGTTTTGCAGAAAGTAAGTTTTGGATTTCTGATTAAGGACGAACACAGCACCCCTACACATCATAAGAACACCCCATCGGAATGGGAAGGAGAGGGCCTTTAAACCCTTCTTCGTTCTTATGATCGGACGGCCAAGAGGAACGCCTTAATCAGGAACATGCAATACTACAAAACAGTTTTAGATCTATATCATATATCTCATATATACAAATTAGATCTAATCATGGCATATTTTGCATACATCTCATGTATCAAATCATGCATATTTTCAGATCTAAATTATCTCATAATAATCTAAAAAATTAGATTTAAATTGATCTTAATCAAAATAAATTCTAATCTAGATAACTTATGTAGAACTATTCTACAACTAGTCTAGACATGCATCAATCATATCTCATATGATGTTTAAAATTAAATAATTTTTATTTACTATTTTTTAGATGTTATTATAATAATTATAATATCAAAAAATAGTAAATAAATAGATCTAAAATATGATTTAATCAAATTAAATTGTAAAACATGCAAGACTATTCTATAGAACTATTCTATTTTAGAACTAGTCATGCATATTTTCTAATCTTAGATCCAAATCATTTAATTTTAATTTTTTCTAATTTTAGATCTGATCACATCTCATGTGACATCTAAAATCACTTATTTTTTAATTAAAATAAATTTAAAATTAGATCTAAATACTTTTAGAACCTTGGCTCTGATACCAGTTGAAGGGAAAATCCTGATTTTCTCGGACCAGGTTCGTTCAGATCTGATCAGATCAAGAGATATATTTCAAAATTTTTTTTTTTGATCTAGAATCAGATCTAAGATATTTTAGATCTAATTTTTATTATTTTAATAATTAAAATAAAATATAGATAAATTAAATCAAATTTAATTTACCTTGATGTAGGGTAATCCTATTACCCATTGATGATCCTGTAAGCAGCGGAAGGTTCTGGATCTAGCCACGCAAGTGCCTGGCCTCTACCGGTATCCACTCAGGCTGGATCTGGAGATCCTCTTCTTCTCTATCACATCTCCAAAAATTAGATCTGAATCTGATCTTGGAGGATCTTCAAAACTCTTTTTGAAGATCAGCAGTCGTCCTTTGCAGCAGCGCAGCCTTCTAGCTTTCTGATCGCCTTTCTCTTGATCTGGATCGCACCAACCAGAACCCTCCAAAACTTTTTGGACGTGGAGAGGAGAGGGAGAAGATGGGCTTGGCATGGAGGAGGGGAGAGAGGCAGCCCTTGGGCATGTGGGAATTTCATTCTTCTCTTTTAGTTGGGCGCAGGGTCTTATTTATAGACTATGCGTGATCCAACTCCTCTTCTTCCCAACCAATCACAACCCTTTGTGAAATCAGATCTAAATCTGATTGGTGGAATAGAGTCCCTTGGATTCCTCCTTAGATGGCACCTAAGACCAGTCAAAGTTGGTTCTTAGGAGGAACTCTAATTGGAATCCAAAAAGGAGATGGAGTCCCTTGTCCAACAGGGACTCCTAGGCGCCTCCAACTTGGGCACACGCCAAGGGTTGGCGTGCGCCCTCCTCCTTGCCAGGTTCTGGCAGGGGGACAAGCCCCCACCAGCTCTCCAATAGGTGCATGTGACATGTGGTAGAAAAGTCAAAGTGTCAATGGTCAATATTTGACCAGTCAAAGGTCAACTTTTGACCAAAGTCAAAGGAACGAAGAAATGGCAGGTGACCAAAAATGGCAGGTATTGTCTTACAAAATAAGACAACCCTTTTCTGACTTGGACAGGCTCCAGTCAGACCATCAAGTGAAGGCCTCTGATTGAGCACAAACTCCTTTGGCTCAGTCAGGACAACTTATTTATGATAGTAAAAGAAGAACGTTAGGTTCAATCGAGTGCTAGCACGATTTTCTTGAACCTAATTGAATCTCATTCAGATCAATTGAACTGGATCAGTTCAATTGATGATCACCAGATTCAAACCCTTGTTTGTGTGTGACCCAGTTAGGTTCAGTTCTGTATGGTAATGGGATATGTCATGATCTCTATCATCGACATCATCGAAACTCCTTTCGATGGATCAGAACTCTTCTGATTCGAACAGCTAGAATGATCGATCATCTAAATCATTCTAATTGCTCCCAAAATCCACCAGTGACACCTAGCAGTATATGGTGGCAACCCATCAGAGCTGAATGCGAACCTCTTGGTGCAGCTACCTGTGTGATTAAGTTCTTCTATCTTGAGCCCCGATCAGATTAGGGTTAAGGTGAACTCGTCAAACCCTAGTTTCTGTCATATGATGTAATCATTCGATTCAAGTCCAATGTGAAAATCTAAATAGAAACTCTTTCTATTATTTCACTCTGCCATGGCCATGGACTTCTGGACTTGATTCTCATGATCATCATAGGGCTGCTCCTCTACCACCGAGGTAGATAGATTCCATCTTGATGCAATCCAGTTCCTACAATGAACATGCTATAGCCAACATACACCTCAGGATTCCATATGGCTAGGAGATCGAGTAATGGTGTAGTCAAACTATAACACCCTCAAGGTGAACTGTCGATGCACCTCAGGTCAAAGAACCAGACACACTACTGCAGCATCGAGTCAGTCATTGACGAGAAGGTAGACTTCCTAATGACTACTCGAGGTGGTCACGCTCAGTGCCCTCGTTCTCTAACGAGTACCTATACTCTCGCTCCGGTGTCTCCACACCGTAGACTTAAGATTCATCTACTAAAGAGAAGCGATTGTACACCAACCTTCTAGATCAGTCACCATTCTCATGATGATTCTATGGTCGGAAGCATTTTATGAGTTAATAATGATTATTCATGTCTTAAATTTTCAACTCTTGAAAATATGAATTATCATTACCATTAACTCAAAGGATGTATTATAGATACTAAATACATATGTGTGATAGAAAATAATCCATTTTATTGATTATAGTCAAAATTATAATTTTGTCCTTAGAAGTGTATTACAAGTGTCAGCCAATTTTGGCTTCTAGGGCACATATATCTAACACGGCCCGCTACCAGATGGTTATGGCTGTTGCTATTAGTTTGTTACATACTCTACCTATAAAAAGAGACCCTCTAGATATGTTTTCTCTAAGCTTTCTCCTTCTTCTCGATACTTTGCCTCTCTATTTTCTGAGCACTCCATTCTAGTTGGTCGAAAAATTGACTTGAGCATCGATGGGTCTTGTCGGAGTCACCTCCCTCCGGTTTCAACTTTATTTTGCAGGTTCCATTGGCGACCTTGCCTTCTTCACTCCAGCCTTCTCTAGCATCCTCATAAATTTTCATACCAATAGGATTGGCGCTGGAGAAAGAGTTTTTTCTGAGCTCTTGTTCTAAAAGGAGTGCCTAGTCGATCTCACCCACCCTCTTTCTCCTTTTGATTTCTTAAATCTGCTTTTGCTTAATCTCTTCTTGCTTCAAAAAATGTTGCTAAGAAAGATGAGCACCCGACAATCTACCACCTCCACCAGATCTGAGCCAAATATGGCAACAGTCTACCACCTCCACCAGATCCAAGCCGAATCTACCTAATCCAGCTTCATCATCCGCACCCCAGCCTCCACTACCAATGGCCATGGTAGATCTAGAATAGTTCAACCTGCTGATGCAATAGATTCGGAGCTTCATCGAGATGGTGCAAGCCATGCAGCAGCCTTCGATGGTGACCCGATCAAAAAATCCCCAGCCGAGACTTCAGGAACCAGGGCCAAAAAGGGCAACCTGGGTCAGTAGACCCATCGTCTCTGAGAAGAAAAGGCAGAGAGCAAGGAGCCACTATTTTCGATCATGACTCTTCTCCGGAGAAAACTTTCTTCATTTACAGTCGACGACCCTTTGAGATCCACGATCGAGATGATGATCTCGATCAAAAACTTCAAGACATAAATCGATAGATTGAGGAGCTCCGCCATGCTGCTTTAGCTCACCATGATGATATCTACACTGATCCTCCTTTCTCTATCAAAATCATGCAAGTGTCCATCCCGTCGAACTTCAAACTCCCTCAGTTTGAGACCTACGATGGGACTTCTATTTTGGTCGATCATCTAGAGGCTTTTCGAATGATGATACTACTTCATGGTGCGTCAAATGCCATCCCATGTCGGGCTTTCCCATTTACCCTAAAGAAAATAGCAAGAAATTGGTACTCTAGCCTTAAACCAGGTATGATATTCTCTTTTGATCAAATGAGCCATTAGTTTGTGGCTCATTACATAAATAGTCGGTGCCCGAGATGAGGTTTGAATTTTCTCATCAATATAAAGCAAAAGGATGGGGAGTCAATCCGAGCTTACTTCAGCCATTTTAATGCTATTGTATTAGAGGTTCAAAATTTAGACCAGTCTATGGCTATGGCCGCACTAAAGGGCGGCCTCTAGTGCGGCCTCTAGAAAAATGATCTTCTATCCTTCTTGAAAAGAAAATACCCCAGGCATTTTGCTGATATGCTGGCCCAGACCAAAGGTTATGTCTGAATAGAAAAAACCTTTAAATTGAAGGATGATGAGGCCACAAGAGAATGACAAGCGAGTGAACCCAACCAACCCATGCTTGAAAAAAAATTGAGTGAAGCTCGACCACGCTCTTGAACTCCTCCTTCCAAGTGCAGACGAGCTTGAACTCTTCCTTGAGCTCATCGATATGAAAGCCTGGATCTGAGGACCCAGTGGAACTCCCCTCCCAGAAGATTCAACAATTATGCCCTCTTGAATGCCTCCAAGACTCAAGTGCTAATGAAGATAATGGAGTAGCTAGCTGAGCCTGGAAAGATGCAGACTTACCTAGCCAAATGTAACCCTAATAAATACTACCTCTACCATTGTGACCATGGTCATGATACTGAAAAATACATCCAACTTTATGACAAGATTGAAGCACTGATTATGAGAGGTCGGCTGGATCAGTTTATCATGCACCGACTAGAAAGGAGAGAAGATCGTTCGAGAGTTCTGCCACCACTTGAGCCACCTTGATAGATGAGCCCCAAAGAGTTCGGCCTCCGCTCAGAGTCATCAGTGCTATCACTGGGGGACACTAACAAGGGGAGGCCAGCAGATCGATCGAGTTAACGAAGAGGCAGCGGACTGAGGAGCCCATCACCTTTGCTGAAGAGGATGCCTAGGGAGTTCAGCTTCTGCATAATGATGTGGTTACAGTAACTTTAAATATTGCTGATTATGATGTACACCACATTTTAATTGATAATGAAAGCTCTGCTAATGTCTTATTTTATGATGCTTTTTTCAAAATATCCATATTTGACGATAGGATGGGTGCAATGAAATTTTTGTTGATAGGATTCATGGGAGATGCCATGCTAGTGGAAGGGATAATAACATTGCCTATGGTGGTTGGTCGATATCCGAAGCAATCTATGGCACGAGTTGATTTTTTGGTACTCAAAGCCCCTTCTACCTACAATGTGATCCTTGGATGACCTAGTTTGAATACACTTGGGGCTGTAGTTTCTACTTACTATCTAAAGATGAAGTTTCTGACTAGGCATGTTGGAGAGATCAGAGGAGATCAGGTGCTAACTCGGTACTATTATAGTATTGCTTTATAGGGAGCAAGACAAGCAGATCTTTATCCAATGGACGAACTTGATGTCCGTAATGATCTATCTGAAGAAAGAAGAGAATCCATCAATGACCACATGGTGATCTCTTTGAATGATGAAAACAATAAACATACAGTGAAGATTGGCTCGAGCCTAAGAGGAGAAGTTAGAAAGCAACTCATCACCTTCTTGCAAAGAAACTCTGATGTCTTCGCTTGGGTGCCTACAGGCATGCCCAAAATCAACGCAAAAGTTATGGAGCACTCCCTAGGCGTAGACATTAAGCGACGACCAGTGAAGTAGAAGAAATGCAACTTTGCACCAAAAATATAGAAGGCGATAATGGACGAAGTCGACAAACTCCTAAAGATGAAATTTATTCGAGATGTGCTTTACCCCGATTGGATCGTAAATATTGTCCTGGTTAAAAAAGCAAATGGCAAGTGGAGGATGTGCATAGACTTCACAGATTTAAACATGGCCTACCCAAAAGATAGCTACCCATTGTCTAGAATCAACCAACTGCTGAATGCAACTTCAAGCCATGAGCTCCTCACCTTCATAGATAACTTCTTCGGTTATAATCAAATCTAGATGGCACCAGAGGATGAGAAAAAACCTGCCTATATTATTGATCGTTATTTTTATTATTACAGAATCATGCCATTCAGACTTAAAAATATAGGTGCGACATACCAGCACTTAGTCAATAAAATCTTCAAGGAGCAGATGGACCGCAACATGAAAATCTATGTGGATGACATGTTGGTCAAAAGCCGATCTTCACCAAACTATATCACCGACCTTAAAGAAACCTTAGGCACTCTTCGAAAGTACAAGATGAAGCTAAATCTTATGAAATACACTTTTAGAGTAACCTTCGAAAAGTTCTTAGAATTCATGATGTCAAGTCATGGCATTGAGGCCAACCTAGAGAAGATCAAAGCCATTCAAAAAATAACCACCCCAAAAATAATAAAAGAAGTCCAATGCCTCATAGGCAAGATGGCAGCTCTGAATCATTTCATATCAAGATCGGCTGAGCACTGCATGCCCTTCTTCCAAGTACTCAAGTAGCCCAAGAACTTCAGTTAGACCCCTGACTATCAGCAAGCCCTTGAAGAACTAAAGAACTACCTCAACTCACCCTCGTCGCTCGCCAAACTTGAACCTATAAAAGAATTATTCCCATATCTCACCGTGTCTCCTGTAGCTATTAGAACCATACTAGTTAGAGAGAAAGCAAAAATTCAAAAGTCAATCTACTATATAAGCAAGTCCTGAGGGATGCAGAAATAAGGTACACCAAATTAGAAAAACTAACCTATTCCTTGTTGATTACAGCCATGAAGCTCCGATCTTATTTTTAGGGATATACTATTACTCTCTTTACTGACCAATCCATCAAGGCAGTTCTTCATCAACCCGATACCTCGGACAGAGTAGTAAAGTGGGCGATCGAGTTGACTGAATTCGACATCCACTTTCAGCCTTGGCCATCCATTAAAGCTCAAATACTGATCGATTTTATAGTAGAATGCACTATTCTAGAGGAGACTGAACCTGAGCATCAAGAAGCCTTCATCCCTACTCCTCAAAAGAAAAGGCCGATCTTCCTGAAGACTTTTGGGTACTGTATATGGATGGTTCATCCAATGCTTATGGGATAGGTGCAGGCTTAATTCTCATCAATCTGAAAGAAGTTGTGGTGAAGTACGCATTGCGCTTTGACTTTTCCGCCACTAACAATGGAGCAGAATATGAAGCTCTACTTACAGGACTAAGGATAACCAAGGAGTTGGGAGTGCAACATTTGAAAGCATATAGTGACTCATAATTGATAGTGGGATAGGTTAATATAGCTCCTTTGAAGCCCGAGAGGAGAGCATGAAAAAGTACTTGAAAAAGGTGAAAAGCTTAAGTTCGGCCTTTGACAACTTTAGCATTCAACAGATCCCAAGAGCAAAAAATACTAGAGCTGATCTCCTCTCAAAACTGGCCACCTTAGCCCCGAACGAGCTACCAAAAGAAGTTCTTTTTGAGGTCCTACAATGCCAAAGTTTGGAAGAGCCCCAAGCGATAATGCAAGTTGATTATAAGCCCAGCTGGATCAACCCATTGATAGCATATCTCAAAAAAGAGTCTCTTTTTAGAGATCACAAAGAAGCTCAAAAGTTAAGAAATCAAGCTTTCTACTACATTCTGCATGAAGGCAAGTGTATAAGAGGTCGTACTCTTTGCCACTCCTCAAGTATCTTTGACCTTCAGAAGCTAGTTATGCCCTGAGGAAAGTTCATAAGGGGATTTGCAAAAATCATCTAGGAGTGAGATTCCTATCATACAAGTTGCTCGACCAAGGATACTACTAGCTGACGATGTATTATGATGTAGTGGATTATGTGAGAAGGTGTGATAGGTGTCAAAGAAATGCCAATATCTAGAGATAGCCAGCTTCATAGCTCATACTGCTAAGTGACCCCTGGCCATTTGCACAATGGGGGATGGACATACTCAGACCTTTTTTCACAGCATCTGGATAGCAAAAGTTTCTATTGGTAGCAGTGGATTACCTCACTAAGTGGATCGAGATCGAACCTCTAGGAGAAATCACTAAAGCTAAAGTGTAGGACTTCATCCAGAAGTCTATTATTTGCAAGTTTGGTCTACCTCGGACGCTAATCACCGATAATGGATGTCAGTTTATGGGTGTGAAGTTTGCTGAGTTTTGCAAAGGCCTGAATATATCTTACCACTTCACATTAGTGGCTCATCCGTAGGCGAATGGTGAGGCGGAGGTCACTAATAGGACCTTACTTCAAGGGATAAAGGCTAGGCTAGAGAGAGCAAAGGAGATCTGGGTGGATGAACTCTATCATGTACTCTGAGCTTACCAAACCACCCAAAGATCACCCACTAGAGAAACATCCTTTATGCTAGCCTTCGGGATAGAGGCAGTTATCCCGGTTGAACTTGAACTCCCCTCGGCATGAGTAGAGGCCTTCAATGAATGAGACAACTCATGGGACCTTCGACCTAATCTTGATCTGTTAGAAGAAAAAAGGGAGAAAGCCCATATTCGAATGATAGCTTACAGGTAGAGGTTAGCTTGCCACTACAATTCGAAGGTCAGAAGCAAAACCTTCAGAATAGAGTATCTTGTACTTTGGCGAGCAGACGCTTTGTAGCCCCAGAATCAAGGAAAGCTTGTCTCGAACTAGGAAGGCTCTTACAAGATAGTGGAAATTATCCGACCAGGGACATTATTTGAAAGAGCTCAGAGGATCACTGCTCCCACAATCTTGGAATTCAAAAAATCTATGAAAGTACTATCAGTAGTTCAAATCCTAATAAAATCTTCTTATTTTGATATTTTTATTTTCTTTTTACTGTGGAATCATGTGATCATAGAAAATGATCCGACCGAACTTTGTCAATAAACTAAGTAGAAGACCTTTAGTTATTTAAGATAGGAAGAGAGGAGAGGCCCTTACAATGGCCCTTTTGTGCTCCTATATCTTTATTAGGGATAGGAGGCGAACCTCGTCCTAACAAAGGAAGGCCAATCTCATTAGAAATAGGAGGACCTCATCCTGATAGGAAGACAAAAAGACCAACCATATCAAGAACAGTAGGAGGACCTTATCCTGGCACGAGCAATGAAGACCTCCAATTATTTAAGATAAAAGGAGGGGAGAGACCCTTACAACGACCCTTTTGTGCTCCTATACCTTTGTTAGGGACAGAAGGCGAACTATAGCCTAACAACGAAAAGCCAATCCCGTTAGAAATAGGAGCAAGATCTCATCCTGATAGAGGGATAAAAAAGCCAATCGTATCAAGAACAGGAGGAGGACCTCGTCTTGGTATGAAAAATGAAGACCTCCAGTTATTTAAAATAGGAGGAGAGAAATCCTTACAATGGCTCTTTTGTGGCTCTATATCTTTATTAGGGACATCAGATGAATCTCGTCCTAATAAAAGAAGGCCAACCCCATCAGAAATAGGAGGATGATTTCGTCCTGATAGGAGGACAAAAAAATCAACCATATTAGGAACAGGAGGAGGACCTTGTTCTGGCATGGACAATGAAGACCTCTAGTTATTTAAAATAGGAGGGAAGAGATCCTTACAACGACCCTTTTGTGCCTCTATACCTTTGTTAGGAACAAGAGGTGAACCTCGTCCTAATAAAGAAATGCCAACCTATTAGATAGGTGTGCCCTAGAAGCTAGATTGGCTGACACTAATACACTTCTAAGGATAAAATTATAATTTTGACTATAAATAATAAAATGAATTATTTTCTATTACAATGTGTATTTAAAAGTGTCTGTGATACATCCCTTGAGTTAATAGTAATGATAGTTCATATTTTTAAGAGTTGAAAGTTTAAGACATGAATTTTCATTATTAACTTATAAAATACTTCTGACCATAGGATCATCATGAGGATGGTGATTGATTCAGAAGGTTGGTGTACGATCGCTTCTTTTTGATAGATGAGTCTTGAGTCTATGATATAGAGATACTGGAGTGAGAGTATAGGTACTCATTAGAGAACAAGGGCACTGAGCGTGACTACCTCGAGCAGTCAGGAGAAAGTCTATCTTCTCATCGATGACTGGCTCAAAGCTGCAGTGGTGTGTCTGGTTCTTTGAACTGAGGTACATCGATAGTTCACCTTGAGGGTGTTATAGTTTGACTACACCATAACTTGGTCTCCTAGCAATTCAGAATTCTGAGGTGTATGTTGGCTATAGCATGTTCATTATAGGAATTGGATTGCACCAATAGGAGATCTATCTACCTCGGTAGAAGAGGAGCAGCCCTATGATGATCATGAGAATCAAGTCCATAAGCCCATGGCCATGGTAGAGTGAAATAATAGAAAGAGTTTCTATTAGGGTTTTCACATTGGACTTGAATTGAATGATTAATTCATATGACGGAAATTAGGGTTTGTGAGATCACCTTAACCCTAATCCAATTGGGACTCAAGATAGAAGAACTTAATCACACAGGTAATTATATTAAGAGAATCATTTTCAATTCTGATGGGTTCCCATCATATGCTGCTAGGTGTCACTGATGGATTTTGAGAGCAATTAGAATGATTTGGATGATCGATCATGCTAGTTGTCTGAATCAGAAAAGTTCTGATCCATTGGAAGGTGTTTCGATGATGTCGATGATAGAGATCATGATATATCCCATTCCCATATGGAACTGAACCTAACTGGATTACACAAATAAGAGTTTAGATCTGGATATCATCAATTGGACTAACCAAGTTCAATTGATTTGAATAAGATTCAATTAGGTTCAAAAAAATCATGCTAGCACACGATTGAGCCTAATGTTCTCCTTTAAACAATCATTAAAACTTATCTCGACTGAGCCAAATATGTTTGGGCTAACTCAAAAACTTTTACTTGGTCCGACTGGAGCTTGTCTAAGTTAGAAAAGGATTATCTTAATTTATGAAATAAATTTGAGACAACACCTATCATTTTTTATAACCTGCTAAATCTTGTCTTTGGACTTTGGTCAAATGTTGACTTTTGACACTTAGACATCTATCCATGTGTCATGCACCCATAGGACAAAATTTTGGACCTTATCCTCCTACTAAAAAGTAGACAGGAAAGGGGCACATGCCTAGGGATGTGTGTGCCCCATGAGGATAATGCATGGAGTCCCATATAGATGGGACTCCAGGTTGATTCATGAATTTAAATGCTGTGGCGTCAAGGAGTCCTGTTTGACCAATCTTGGCACCACCTAAGGGGGTTCATGAGGGACTCTAATCTGATTGGATTAGATGATGTCATTTCACTAATCAGATTTAGATCTGATTGCATAAAGAGCCATGATTAGTCGGGATGATGTGGCACTGCATGACGCAGCAGGATCTATATAAATCCTATCTGTGCCTAGAATTGAGAGCTTCTACTTTAGCCCACACCATATAGCCCCTCTCCCTCCCTCTCCATGCCATCCTTAGGTCCTCTGTCTCCTCTCCATGCCCAAGGGACTTTGGGCACAAGTTAGGTGCGATCCAAGCAAGTGAAAGACTACTAGAAAGGTAGAAAGTAGCACTGCTGCAAGAGATAACAGTTGATCTTCAAAAAAGCTTTTGAAGACCTTCAAGATCAGATCTAGATCTGATTTTTGGAGGATAGATTGAGAAGAAGAAGATCTCTAGATCCTATTTGAGTGGATATCGATAGAGGCCAGATGCTTGCATAGCTACATCCAAAACCTCAGATAAATATCGGGATCATCATGGGATAATTGGATTATCCAAAATAAAGATATAATTAATTAGATTTAATTTAATTTTTATTTTTATTTTATTTTATTTTATTAGATCAATAAGATTAAATTTAAAAAATCTCAAATCTGATTAAGATCTTAGAGAAAATTTTTGAAATAAGATTTTAGTTTTAGATCCTATTACTTGATTCAATCAGATCTAAACGAACCTGCATCGAAAAATAAGATTTTTTCCTTCAATTGGTATCAGAGCCATGTTTTCAAAATTTATTAGATCTAATTTTAATTTATTTTTGATATAATAATTAGATAATTTTAGATATCACATGAGATATGATTAGATCTAAAATTAAAAAAATTAAAAATTAAATAAATCTAGATATAAGATGTATGAGATGCATGATTAGACTAGGAGTAGAATTATTCTATGTATAGTCTAACATGATCATAATTTTAATTTAATTAATTATAATTTTTAGATCTATTTATTTACTATTTTTTGATATTATGAATGTTATAATTAAATCTAAAAAATAAAAAATAAATTTATTTAATTTATTCATATGAGATATGATAGATGCATGTTTAGACTAGTTGTAGAATAGTTCTACATAATTATCTAGATTAGAATTTTATTTTGATATGATCAATTTAAATCTAATTTTTTAGATTATTATGAGATAATTTAGATCTAAAAATATGCATGTTATAATACATGAGATGTATACAAAAAAAAATTTAGTTAGATCAATTTTTTATGTGATATATGATGTAGATCTAATTAGTTTTATAGATTTATCATATTTTTGATTAAGGCATTCCTCTTGGCCGTCCGATCATAAGAATAAAGAAGGATTTAAAGGCCCTCTCCTTCCCATTCGATGGGGTGTTCTTATGATGTGTAGGGGTGCTGCATGTTCGTCCTTAATCAGAAACTCCAAAACTTACTTTCTGCAAAATCCTAGATCCTGAAACCCTAGGATTTATATATGCATATTTTTATTTATGAACCCTACTTAATTAAGAATTAAGATTATGAAATATTAATTAGGTCTAAAATTGAGAATTTTTAGATCTAAGACATATTCATAATACTGGGTTCGGGCTTGGGTAGCTCAATTAGGTCTAAGCGGTTGATCAAATCCGAATCAAGAGTTGGTTAGATGGGATCAACAATGCTTAAATTGACCAGCCTAATAGGATTAAGTCTGGGTCAAGATTGAGTCACGTGAGTCATCGATCAAGCAAGACCTAATTAGGCTCAGAGGTTAGAGTCTGGATTGTAGGCTAACCCAATTGGTTCTGGCTCAACAATTTGGTGTCTAAGGTAAGTTTGGCACATACGACCGACTGGTTTTTAATTGGAAGCTACTCGACCTGAATGCATTCTTGTACGAGTTAATGGCATATTCCTTCCACCGGTCTCACTTACCTGGCCATATCTGTATTGACACAGTTCTGATCTGAGGTGGTCAATAATCCGAGCTAACCCATGCCACTAGGTTAGTCATAATTGTTATGACTATGATCAAGTCTAGTTTAATGAGACCTGAAATCAATTCTTTCCTAAGAAAAGATTAAGTCTGAGGTCTTCCACCATTGTAGATGTGCGGGCCCTTTTCCGAGGGTTGATTGTTCTCGGCTGGATACAGTGGCTCAGTTGCACCGAAAAGATGCAACCATGTCTATTAGGCATTGGATGCTATGGGCTGGAGGATGAGTTGGGCTCAATATTTTGGATACGGTGAGAGACTCAATTAGGAATCCAGTCTATGCAAATGGTGGGTCTGACTTAACTAAGGAGTGGATCAATATTTCAGGATATGGTGAGATTCATGAATTAGAGACCAAGTTTGGGTGCACCATGATTAGAGAATCATTGAACAAGAGTTGTTCACTCATTGGCTAACCCATCACCAATAACTGTTAGGTGAGGTGATGAGTCAGTTGGTGAGACCGTACCACCCACTAGAAATCATTAATCGTGGAGATTTTTGCATCTCTACAGAGGGAGTGTAGGGATCCAAGAAAATAGTGGGAGCTAATTTGTTTAAAAATAAAATTTTTAAATAAATTGGTCAAGTCATAATTACAATATCTAACTAGAATCTTTGACTCTCTACAGAAAAAAGAAAAATGTCTGCGTCCAACCCATTAGCACGTATCCTGGACACACATAGACTGATCGGATCCAATTATAAAGATTGGCTCAGAAACTACAAAATTATTTTGGGTTTTGAGAAGTTAACCCATGTATTGGACCAGGACCCTCCCACCTTACCAGCCCGTCCATCCACTGAACAGAGAGCGTCTCTTGAAAAATGGATAGACGAAGATAATAAGGCCAGATATTACATGTTGGGCTCGATGTCTGATGAGCTCCAGCACTAACATGAAGATATCGGGACTGCTCGCCAAATGTTGGCTCACCTACAGGAGATGTTTGGTGAACAGAGTCGCACAGCCAAATATCAAGTCACGAAATGACTTTTTAAGGCTAAGATGCATGTGATGGGCAGTCAGTCCAAGATCACTGTCTGATGATGATCAAGGACATGGAAGAGCTTGAGAAGCTCGGTGTGAAGTTAGACTTGGATCTGCATAGAATGATATTATTCTGCAATCCTTGACTGATGCATATGGGCAATTCATCATGAATTACCACATGCATAAACTTCAAAATTCCTTGGCCGAATTAATGAATATGCTGGTTACCGCTGAGCTTTCTATGAAAGGTTCTAAAGGCTCAGTTCTTGCTATGGAACAGACTTCTTCCAAAAGAAAGTCTTATGAAAAGAAAAAGAAGTCTGTGAAATGGCAAGCAGAAGATGGTGGAAAGAAAAGAAGAAAGGCAGAGCCGAAGAAGAAAGGCCGATGTCAAAGAAAAGTATTTTCCATTGCAACAGCGACGGCCATTGGAAGCGGAAACTGCCCTACTTACCTGGCCACCCTGAAGAACAAAGAAGGAAGGTCCTTCTGGAGGTATGCTCGTTATTGAGTCTAACCTTACGATTTCTTCTGCATCCAGTTGGGTGCTTGACTCTGGTTCTAGTGCTCATCTGTGCACTTCCATGCAGGGTCTTGAGGATAGCAGGAGGCTGAGGGATGGAGACATGATCCTACGCATCGGTAAAATGGAGCAAGAGTTGCTGCAGTAGCCGTGGAAAACATACCCTCTTCGATTACCATCTGGTTTAGACTTAGTTTTGAAAGACTGTTATTATGTGCCTGCAGCTAGCAGGAATTTGATTTCTGTTTCATGCTTAGCACAAGAAGGCTATGTGATTACCTTCTTTAAGGACCATTGTAACATTCTTTATGAAAGAAATAAAATTGCAAATGGTTTTCCTTATTAATGGTCTTTATCAGCTACATATTGATGTACCTATTTTTAACTATCGAGCAAAACGTGAATGCCAAACGACCTAGGGATAGTCCAAATGTCCAAACGATAGATATCTATGGCACCTTAAGATTAGGTCATATAGCAGAAGATAGGATCAACAAATTGGAGAAAAATGGGCTATTGAGTCCATTGACTTTCGAGTCATATCCAACTTGTGAATCTTGTCTTCAAGGCAAAATGACTAAACTCCCTTTTGTTGGACATGGGGAAAGGGCCACAGATCTCCTTGCCCTAGTACATACTGATGTGTGCGGCCCATTTGATGTGCCGGCTAGAGGCAATTTTGTCTACTTCATTATCTTTACCGATGATCTGTCTAGGTATGGGTATGTGTATCTTATGAGACACAAGTCTGAAGCTTTTGAAAAGTTCAAAGAATTCAGACATGAAGTAGAAAAACAAACTAAAAAACCCATTAAGGTTCTTCGATCAGATCGAGGAGGTGAATACCTTAGCCGAAAATTCCTAGACTATCTCAAGGAAAATGGCATAGTCTCTCAATGGACTCCACCAGGAACACCTCAACTCAATGGGATTTCAGAATGGAGAAATCGGACTCTATTGGATATGGTTCGATCCATGATGAGCTTCACAGACCTCCTGATTTTTTTTGGGGACACTCATTGTTAACTTCAATTTATCTACTGAATAGGGTTTCCTCTAAAACCGTTCCTACCACACCGTATGAGATATGGCATGGTAAGAAACCAAGTCTGAGTCATCTCAGAATTTGGGGTTGTCCGGCTCATGTCAAAAGACAACAAGCGGACAAGTTAGAGTTTAGGTCCTTTAGAGCTCGATTCATAGGATATCCTAAAGAGTCATTAGGATACTATTTCTACATTCCAGAAGACCACAATGTGATTGTGAGTCGACATGCCATCTTTCTTGAAAAATAGTTTATTCAAGATAGCGGCATTGGAAAGCAGATCAAGCTTGATGAGAAAGTCTCACAAGTAGCAACGAGCTAAGGACCAATTGGAACCAAATCAGGTTGAGCCAATAAGAACACTACCTCCTCCACCTCGTAGATCGAAAAGAGTTTTCCGTTTCCCCTGAAGAGATACTTAGGTATTATTTCAGAGGAAGTAGAGAAAATATTTCCTCATAGGTAATGGTGCTCATGGTGATGATGATCCCAAAACCTACAACGAGGCGATATCAGATATCGACTCCGAGAAATGGCTTAGAGGCAATGCAGTCAGAAATTGACTCGATGCACTCAAACCAAGTCTGGACCTTGGTAGATCCACCAGAAGGTATAGTACCTATTGGGTGTAAATGGATCTTCAAGAGAAAGATTGGTGCAGATGGGAATGTGGAGACATTCAAGGCTAGACTAGTGGCAAAAGGTTATAGTCAATGCGTGAAGGCATTGACTATCAGGATACCTTTTCCCCAGTAGGCTATGCTAAAATCCATCCGCACATTGCTTGCTGTTGCAGCCTATTTCGATTATGAAATATGGCAAATGGACGTGAAAATGGCATTCTTAAATGGATATCTTGAGGAAGATATCTATATGGAACAGCCGCTAGGTTTCACATCCAGTGATACTGATCACAAAGGTTTGCAAGCTGCAAAGGTCCATATATGGACTTAAGCAAGCATCTCGGAGCTGGAACACTCATTTCAATGATGTGATCAAAAAGTTTGGTTTCATCAAAAATGATGTGTTTCAAAAAGGTCAGTGGGAGCGCTGTTGTCTTCCTCGTATTGTACGTGGATGGCCCATTCATCTCTCCATGAAAGACCTAGGTGAAGCATCCTTTATTCTAGGACTATAGGGATAGACCCTAGGACTTTCACATGTACTAGAGGAGATTGAAAAACTCTAAGCATGGTATTCATCTTTCCAAGAAGATGTGCCCTAGCACACCTGAGGAAATAGAACATGAGCAAGATCCCTTATGCTTCTGCAATAGGGAGCCTCATGTATGCCATGCTATGTACACGACCTGATATAGCCCATGCTGTGAGTGTCACAAGCAGATATCAGTCAAATCCAGGTGAAGAACACTGGACTTCTGTGAAATGTATCCTTAAGTACTTAAGAAGAACTAAGGATATGATGTTGGTCTTTGGTAATGGAGAACTCCAAGTCTAGGGATACACAGACTCGGATTTCATGTTCCGATATAGATGATCGAAAGTCGACATCTGGAAGTCTGTTTGTGTGCAATGGTGGTGCTGTCAGCTGAAAGAGTTCCAAGCAAAATAGTGATAGCAGATTCCACCATGGAAGCAGAATATATCATTGCTGCATCAGAAGGCTGCGAAGGAAGCATTCTGGTATAAGAAGTTTGCCATAGAGAATTGAAGTAATGCCATCAGAATGCCATTCCTCTATACTGCGACAATAATGGCGCCATAGCCCTTGCTAAGGAGCCGAGGTCTCACCAGAAATCCAAGCACATTGAGCGGCGATACCACCTCATCCGCGATTACCTCGAGAAGGGTTATGTCGAGGTCAAGAGAGTCAACTCCATAAATAATGTGGCAGACCCACTTACAAAGCCGTTGGGCCAGTAGAAGATCGAAGCCCACCTTGAGAAGATGGGACTTAGACTTGTAGCCAATTGGCTTTAGGATCAAGTGGGAGATTGTTAGATATATGTGCCCTAGAAGCCAGAATTGGCTGACACTTGTAATACACTTCTAGGGGCAAAATTATAATTTTGACTATAAATCAATAAAATGGATTATTTTCTATCACATATGTGTATTTAGTGTCTGTGATACATCCTTTGAGTTAATGGTAATGATAATTCATATTTTCAAGAGTTGAAAATTTAAGACATGAATAATCATTATTAACTCATAAAATGCTTCCGACCATAGGATCATCATGAGGATGGTGATTGATCCGAAAGGTTGGTGTACAATCGCTTCTTTTTTGTAGATGAGTCTTGAGTCTACGATGTGGAGACACCAGAGCGAGAGTACAGGTACTCGTTAGAGAACGAGGGCACTGAGCGTGACCACCTCGAGTAGTCATTAGGAAGTCTACCTTCTCGTCAATGACTGACTCGATGCTGCAGTAGTGGTGTATCTGGTTCTTTGACCTGAGGTGCATCGGTAGTTCACCTTGAGGGTGTTATAGTTTGACTACACCATTACTCGATCTCCTAGCCATATCGAAATCCTGAGGTGTATGTTGGCTATAGCATGTTCATTGTAGGAACTGGATTGCATCAAGAGGGAATCTATCTACCTCGGTGGTAGAGGAGCAGCCCTATGATGATCATGAGAATCAAGTCCAGAAGCCCATGGCCATGGCAGAGTGAAATAATAGAAAGAGTTTCTATTTAGATTTTCACATTGGACTTGAATCGAATGATTACATCATATGATGAAAATTAGGGTTTGTTGAGATCACCTTAACCCTAATCCGATCGGGGCTCAAGATAAAAGAACTTAATCATACAGATAACTGAACCAAGAGGTTCATTTTCAGTTCTAATGGGTTACCATTATATGCTGCTAGGTATCACTGGTGGATTTTGGAAGTAATTAGAATAATTTGGATGATCAATCATGCTAGTTATCTAAATCAAAAAAGTTCTATTCCATTGGAAGGTGTTTCGATGATGTCGATGATAGAGATCACGATATATCCCATTACCATACAAAACTGAATCTAATCGGATCACACAAATAAGAGTATAGGTACTCGTTAGATGAGTCTTGAGTCTTGAGTATAGAGATCATGACATATGCTATAGTAGATGAGTCTTGAGTCTATAGTGTAGAGACATCAGAGTGAGAGTATAGGTACTCGTTAGAGAACGAGGGTACTGAGTGTGACCACCTCGAGCAGTCATTAGGAAGTCTACCTTCTCATCAATAACTGGCTCGAAGCTATAGTTGTGTGTCTAGTTCTTTGACCTGAGGTGCATCGGCAATTTACCTTGAGGGTGTTATAGTTTGACTACACCATGACTCAGTCTCCTAGCCATTCGAAATCCTGAGGTGTCTGTTGGCATAGTATGTTCATCATAGGAATTGGATTACACCAATAGAAAATCTATCTACCTCGGTAGATGAGAAGTAGCCCTATGATGATCATAAGAATCAAGTCCATAAGCCCATGGCCATGGCAGAGTGAAATAATAGAAAGAGTTTCTATTAAGATTTTCATATCGGACTTGAATCGAATGATTAATCATATGATGGATATTAGAGTTTGATGAGATTACCTTAACCCCAATCAAGTCAAAGCTCAAGATAGAAGAACTTAATCACATAGGTAACTGCATCGAGAGGTTCATTTTCAGTTTTGATGAGTTGCCACTATATGCTGCTAGGTGTCATTGGTGGATTTTAAGAGCAATTAGAATGATTTAGATGATCAATCATACTAGTTATCTGAATCAGAAAAGTTTTGATCCATTGGAAGGTATTTCGATGATATCGATGATAGAGATCGCAACATATCTTATTACCCTATGGAATTGAACCTAACTAGGTCACACAAATAAGGGTTTTGATATGGATATCATCAATTGGCTTAATCTAGTTCAATTGATTTGAATAAGATTCAATTAGGTTCAAGAAAATCATGCTCGCAAATGATTGAGCCTAATGTTCTCTTTTAAACAATCATTAAAACTTATCTCGACTAAGGCAAATATGTTTGGACTAACTCGGAAACTTTTACTTGGTTTGACTGAAGCTTGTCCAAGTCAGAAAAGGGTTGTTTTAATTTATGAAATAAATTTGAGACAACACCTGCCATTTTTTGTCACCTGCTAAATCTTGTCTTTGGACTTTGGTCAAATGTTGACTTTTGATATATAGATATCTGCCCATGTGTCATGCATCCATAGGAGAGAATATTGGATCTTGTCCCCCTGCTAAAAAGTAGATAGGTAAGGGGCACATGCCTAAGGAGGCGTGCACCCCATGAGGATAATGCATGGAGTCCCATATAGATGGGACTCTAGGTTGCTTCATGAATTTAAATGCTGTGGCGCCAAGGAGTCCTGTTTGACCAGTCCTGATGCCACTAGAGGAGGTTCATGAGGGACTCTAATCTGATTGGATTAGATGATGTTATCTCATCAATCAGATTTAAATCTGATTGCACAAAGGACCGTGATTGGTTGGGATGATGTGGCACTGCATGGCATAGTAGGATTTATATAAACCCTATCTACATCTAGAATTGAGAGCTTCTACTTTAGCCCATGCCATATAGCCCCTCTCCCTCCCTCTCCATGCCATCCTCAGGTTTTCTCTCTCCTCTCCATTCCCAAGGGACTTTGGGCATGAGTTAGGTGCGATCTAAGCAAGTGAAAGGCGATAGGAAAGGAAGAAGGTAGCACTGCTGTAAGAGACAATAGTTGATCTTCAAAAAAATTTTTGAAGACCTTCAAAATTAGATCTAAATTTGATTTTTGCAGGATATATTGAGAAGGAGAACACTCCAGATCCTATTCGAGTGGATACCGGTAGAGGCCAGATGCTTGCATAGCTACATCCAGAATCTCAGACAAACATCGGGATCATCATAGGATAATTAGATTATCCAAAATAAAGATATAATTAAATTAGATTTAATTTAATTTTTATTTTTATTTTATTTTATTTTATCAAATCAATAAGATTAGATCTAAAGAATCTAAGATCTGATTAGGATCTTAGAAAAAAATTTTAAAATATTTCTCTTGATTCAATCAGATCTGAACGAACCTGTATCGAAAAATAAGATTTTTTCCTTCACAACCCCATCAGGAATAAGAGGAAGACCTCATCCTGATAGAAAGATAAAAAAATCAACCATGTCAGAAATAAGAGGAGGACCTCATCCTGACATGGGTAATGAAGACCTCTGACTATTTAAGATAGGAGAAAGGGAGAGGTCCTTACAACGGCCCTTTTGTGCTCCTATATCTTTATTAGGGATAGAAGGCGAACCTTGTTCTAACAAAGAAAGGCCAATCTCATTAGGAATAAGAGGAGAACCTCATCTTGATAGGAGAATGAAAAGGCCAACCATGTCAGAAACAGAAGGAGGACCTCATCCTGGTATGAGCAATGAAGATCTCCAATTATTTAAGATAGGAGGAGGGGAGAGACCCTTATAACAGTCTTTTTATGTCCCTATATTTTTGTTAGGGACAAGAGGCGAACCTTGCCCTAATAAAGAAAGTCCAACCCCATCAAAAATAGGAGGAGGATCTCATCCAAATAGGAGGACAAAAAGGCCAATCGTGTCAGAAATAAGAGGACCTTATCTTGGCACGGGCAATGAAGATCTTCGATTATTTAAGATAGGAGGAGAGGAGAGGCCCTAACAATGGCTCTTTTGTGCTCCTATATCTTTATTAAGAATAGGAGGAGAACCTCGCCCTAACAAAAAAAGGCCAATCGTGCCAGGAATGGAAGGAGAACCTCATCCCGACACGTGAGAAGATCTTCGATTATGAATAAGAGAAAAATGAAGAAAATAAAGAGGTGAACGAACATTGAACATGAGCAGAACAAAAGGATGATTGAAGAAAGTATAACTTCATTAAAGAAAGAATTGATTACTAGATAAGGGTCTGTAAGATCGATTACAAAAAAAAATTGGAGTAAATCAAAGTTCTAAGAAGGATCAGGTTCATCGAACTTCGGACTGCTAGCCATCACCAGAGATTCTTTTAGGCTAATGATCTTCTCCTCGAGCTCTTTTCTCTTCATCATGTTGTTATGGAACATCCTGTCAGCTCTCCAATAGTTTTTCTTTGATGCTCATAGTTTCTCTTTTAGAACCTTCGATTCAGCTTCAACGTCCTTGACAGCTTGCTGCTCGCAAATCAGCTGAAGCTTTAGTTGCTGAACTTCGGCCTTCTCCATCTCAACCGACTCCGAGAGCTCATCCATGATTTTCTTCAAAGAGGCGATCTCCTCGGACTCCCTACTGGTGCTGGACTGATAATTATCGATGAGCTACTATTGAAGCCAAGCCACCTCACTATTAGTAGTGTGAAGCTTCTACTCCAGCAAGGATATCCTCCCGCACCAGCCCAACTAGTAGATCTTATAGGCAAGCTTGGCATTGTGTAGTTGCTTCTGGAAGGTAGAAAATCTTTGCAATCAGTTTCATCCATACCGAGCCTTGTTAGAAGACCACAACAAACTCCCCTCTAGCAGATGAATTTTCTTCTTTGTCATCTTGAGCTTGAGTACAAGGAAGCTGGCCTTTGCAGTTAACGTCCAAGACTTCTCACTAGCGCTATTTTTAAGCTTGGCCAACTCTTTCTCGAAGTTATCCTTCCTGATGCTGAAGCTCGCGAACTCTTTCATATGTAGCTTGCGAAGGCGAGTGACTTCAACCATTGCCTTCGAGGTATTCTTCTTAGACCTTTAGAGCTCATCCTCTATCTTCTTCAATTTTTTTTTTTAGATAATGGGTTTTTCTCTTCAAATCCTTCACTACAGATCTTAGAGAGATACCTTCAGGGGGCAACTCGACATTGGTTGGGGATGATTGGCCTTAACTTTGGCCACTAGAAGGATGCTGAGTAACATTCACCATAGGATAATTATGAAGAGAAGGCAATTCATTTTCATTTCTCAAAATATTTGGGGATACATGAAAAAAAAAGAAAAAATACAATTGTTTAAGGTTTTAAACCTTGGGAGGAACAACAGAGATCGAAGTTGGAGCATTTTCTGCTGCCTCCAGCTTTGGTGCAAGCTCGGGTGCGTCAGTGGTAGGATCAGAGGGCTTAGGGATAGCATAGATAGGAGAAGGATCGACCACGATAGTAGACAGTCCCGTATCTTCATCAAGGACCGCCTCGTATAAGAAGCCAAGGTCGAGTTCGAAAAACTTGGCTACCACTCGATCCTCGTAATGTTCGTACCCCTTCTGAAAGGCTTCCTGGCTAAAAACAATGTTCAGGTCCCTCATCTCAGAAGAGACCTTGAATTCATCCATAGTCTGGATCTTCACCTCCAGGATTTGCTTCAAGGCTTGATCCTTTAGCTTGCCGATCTTTGCCTTGGCCTTCTTCCTCCTTTCCTCCTGTAGGACCAGGGCAGCCTGCAGCTTTGCTGAGCTAAGCTCCTTTTTTCTAAGCTTCTCCCATAGATCCTCGACTTTGACCGCTTTCTTCTTCGAGAGACGATCAACCTCGACGGCATCCTCCTGAAGGCAATCGACCTCAGCTTGGAGGTCTTCCTAAGCCTTCAGTGCCTCTGACCTCAATCGATTCACCATTTTGATGTGTGCGAGTATTTGGCGATCCGACTACAACAGATAAATCATGTTAAAAAAAAAAATCAAATCATCAAATTAGCTGGATGACTACCTTGAGGAAGGTCTTGAGGGAATCTCAGATGAGCTACGTGTGGTCGAGGTCGGCCATCTGGTCCACCATCTTGGGTAGGGCAAATTTGTCAGTTAAATTTTGGATGAGGTCTAGATCACTAAAGAGATCCTCTCTTAGACTGTCATCACCACCATTGGACCCACCAGGGTGAACCTTCCAGTGCACCTTCATAATGACCCTTTTACCCTTCTTCTTCTTCTCCCCCTCTTCTCTTCCAGTAGGAGACTACGGAGCTGGGTCCTCGATTGGAGAACTTGCGGAGGTTGGAGGTATAGAGTCCTTGACAGCAATGCCAACCTTGGCCGTAGGGACGACCTCGATGGTGATAGCGACTTCAGGGCAACATTGGTAGGTGCAACAGAATTTGGGGCATCAACCCTGGCTTCCTTAATGGTAGGCCCCTTGGATGCTGTACCTTTTCTTTCATGGGCCTGGAGCTCCTTCGATAATATTTCAACAGCCTTAATGTCCATCTTTGCCATAGAGATAAAAGCACAGTTAGAAAAGAAGGAAGAAAAAGAAAAAAAGGGATAGCCCCCCAACTTTGACCTCCTACTTGCCAAATTCAGAGGGCTAAGACTGAGATTGAACAAGGTCTATTCTTTTATTAGTTTGAATATCGAAGAAGTTTGGTAACCTTTGATCGTGGAGATAGACTCTTGGTCTGCACTCTCTAACCCCGAGGCTCGGTAGATGGAATCCCTCAGATATCCCCAAGGTGGGAGTCCTAAGTGTAGGGTCGGGCAGAAAACAAAAATAAACCTTTTCTTTCAATTATAGATGGAAGAGGGGGCACCCTTAAGCAACCTCTTCTTGCTAGACTGGGGGGAATATACCACCGATTCTTGATGGAAGGGTGGTGCTTAAAGGTAAAGAAAGTTTGGAAAAGGAAAACCGTGGGCAGGACCTCGGTAGATATAAAAAGGGCAACAAATTTTATGATAAATCAAAGAAATTCGAAACTACCGAGATCAGGGAGATGTTTAAATAGCAAAAATGGCTACGATGAAGTCAGGAAGGGAAAACCTTAATCCAGCACCGAAGGCCTTCAGGTAGAAGCAGAACTGACCTAGAGAAGGGGCACAAGCCCGATCGTTTAGATTAGGAAGTTCCAGTTCATACCCGACAGGCACCTCATACCGAATCCTAACTAGTGATAGATCCTTAATGGTCAAACAACAGGGGATGGACTTCGGTTTGAAGTCTAGCCGAGGTACTACCCTAGGCTCCGTTTCCATCCTAACCTCAGGGTCATTGGAATTTTGGTCGGTTGAGCTCCAGGAACTGCTGGAACAGAAACTTTAGACAACATCTAAATTGAGCTAAATCAAACAAAATCCATGGCAAAGAAATAAAAAAAAGAGTGGTGGAAACCCAAAATCAAAGAATAGCGGTGTTCACCTAGGAAAACTTAAACAAACCCAAAGAATGAAAGAAAACTAAGAATCAAGAAGGCAGGGATGGAGGAACAACCTAGGAAGCCATGGAAAGAAAGTCGGAAGGATGAAGGAGGGTCGAGAAAGACACCGATGGCTGGATGAGTTGCAGAAGGAGCGGGGGTGACAAGAACATGATATTTGGAGATGACAGGAAGTGAAGGAAGGAGAAGAAGCAGATGCTCAAGCCGAAAACAAAAAGCTATAGATGAAGAGGGGTTTAAATAGGCAAATCAGAGTCCTAAAAGAAGTCATGATTATGGGATCCCGTTAGTCAACTCCAACCTATCACGTGTCCCACTCGCACCTGCTACCTGATAAGACAGTAACTGCATCATGCGTAGAGCACCGTGCTAGACAAATTTTTGAAGGACTACATCCATTTAGGTCATTCGACATCAAATCACAATGTCAATTTGAAAAGAGATAGAAAGTTTTATTCTCCATGGTGGGAAATTGCCAAAAAACTTCGGTCGTGGCGGTTTTTTTTCCTATACTCTCTTCATCTGAAATTCGAACTAAGGAGTAGGAAGACAAGTATTGGAGAAAAAGTGGCCCCTACCAAAGTTCTTACCCGATGTCCTTGGTCGCCGACCCCCTTTCCATTGAGATTCGTTGATCTTCCTAGTGACGAGTTTATGCTGTGGGACCCCCTAAAAGTACATGGGAGTTCGGCGATACGATCTTGAATAAGTGAAATAGAATTATTATTATGCTAACCTTGTCCTCTGGTTAAAGATGGAAGATGGGTTTGAAGCCCATCCACACTCCTTCTGGATGACCTTCTTCTGGATGATCTCCTCTAGTCAAATTTCCTCTAGATGATCTTCCTCCAGTCGACCTCCTTCTAGACAACCTTCCTCCAGTCGAACTCCTTTTGGACGACCTCCTCCAGTCGACCTCCTCCTGGACGACCTCCTCTAGTCAAATCTCCTCCAAACGATCTCCCTCCAATCGATCTCCTTCTGGATGACCTTCTCCAGTCGATCTACTCTTGGATGACCTCCTCTAGTCGAATCCCCTCTAGATGACCTCCCTCTAGTTGAACTCCTTTCGAATGACCTCCTCTAGTTGATCTCCTCCTAGACGACCTCCTCCAGTCGAATTCCCTCCAGAACGACCTTCCTCCAGTCAACCTCCTCCTGGATGACCTTCCTCTAGTCGAACTTCTTTCAGACGATCTCCCTCCAGTCAAACTCCTTCCAGATGACCTCCCTCTAGTCGAACTACTTTCGAACGACCTCCTCTAATTGACTTCCTCCTGGATGACCTCCTCCAGTTGAATCTCCTCTAGACGACCTCCCTCCAGTCGAACTTCTTTCGGACGATCTTCTCTAGTCGACCTCCTCCTGGATGACCTTCTCTAGTTGAATTCCCTCCAAACAACCTCCTCTGGTTGAATCCCCTCCAAATGACCTCCTCCTGGATGACCCCCTACGGTCGACCTTCTTTCGGTCTACCTTCTTTCAGTTGCTTGGAAGAGCCCACCATTCACATAAATTCGGCTACCAACTCAACATGAATCGACCAACGTGCAGACGACCTCAAAAAAGCCTAAACTCCTCTAGAGCCATTGTGATCTGAGGCTCTTCGCCATCAGTGCCTATCCCATCCGAACTTCGACTATTAATTCCTAACGTATGGCCAAGTCACGATAATAGATATCACTCTTGACTAGCAAGTTACAATAATAGACACCACTCTCGATTGACAAGTTGCGATAATGAACATCACTATCCATAACAAACTCCATGTGGCCTAAGCAGCCCACTACCAGATGGTTATAGCTATCGCTATCAGTTTGTTATATGCTCCATCTATAAAAAAAAATCCTCCAGATATATTTTCTCTAAGCTCTCTCATTTTTTTCGATACTCTGCCTTTCTATTTTCTGAGTACTCCATTCCAGTTGGCTGAAAAATTCACTTGAGCATCGGAAGATCTTGTCGAAGCCACTTCCTCTCCAGTTTGGACTTTGTTTTGCAGGTCCCATCGGTGGCCTTACCTTTTTCACTCCAACAATCTCTGGCATCCTCTTGAATTTTCGTACCAATACTACCAAAACTAAAAAGACCTTCTTAGATCATATTACTGTGGTAGCAAAATATCGAATGGATCAAGAACCGTGGGATAAACCAATTCCATCATCTTACTCATATATGGACCCATTCCCAAGTGCCTTAGAATCATCCAATCCTTTTAACGGGGATGGACAAACTGATGAGATGATGGATATATTAGAGACATCCCAAGAATCACAAGAGAACAACATAATAGAGGAAGCATCACCCTTAATTGTTCCCTAAGATTTGATGAATCCCTGTTTGACTCATTATGAGATGGATGATTCTGATGACAATGGATTTAATACAGAAGTAAAGGAACAAGTAGATATACCCTATCCTAAAACCACTCTAATATGGATTGATAAATTTAGGCCACCACCTAGTCCATCAATAGCTCTATTGTTAGAATCACTAACTGATTTAGATTTGAAGCTACTTCCTGATAAACCAACTGACACCCTATCAGTAATACCTACCTAGGAAGATCAACTTATGGATGTTTTAAAAACACATAAAGAAGCCATCAGATAGGATATTACTAATATGAGGGATAATAATTTTAAAATTAATTTTTCTATATTCAACACTACTTTTGAGGACTGCTTACAAAATTTATCTACAATATTAAAATAATGTATAGAGGCGGATTTAAAATTAATTTTAAAAAAGTGCCATACTTTAAATCAGAAAGAATTGATGCCTAGTTATATTAGATCCGAGAAAGGGAGTGGGGTAAATCAGATTATAGTTAAAGTAATTCATAAACAACCACTCCCGATTTTGGCCCATCAAACATAATTCCTTCCTGATTACCATAATAATTTTAAATTTTAGTTTAATATGTTTGCTCCTTATACTTTATTGATTAGGGCTACGTTTAACCACCGAAAAGTATTTCATGAATATTTTACTGCTGCGATGATAAGGCCTCCTGATTGGTCCTATTTTTTTGAAATCTTGAAGGATGTGCTAAAATTAATTATACCTAAAATTTTTTCACAGGATCCGGCTGAAGACGTTAAACTTAGTGCTTACTAGAAGGCAATCCAGATTTTTGCATTTAATATTTTTTTTATTTTTAGTTTATCTTTCTTTC
Source organism: Cocos nucifera (assembly GCA_006176705.1). Taxonomy (NCBI): domain Eukaryota; kingdom Viridiplantae; phylum Streptophyta; class Magnoliopsida; order Arecales; family Arecaceae; genus Cocos; species Cocos nucifera. Next base: position 65,871 of record QRFJ01004730.1, on the reverse strand, counting down.
AGAATTAAGTTGGGGGGAAACTATAAATCCATACTAGAAGAATAATAAATAAAGCTCAAATTGAGATTAGAATTAAATTAAATTAGGTGAACTCTTTTTTTATTATTTTTATCATTTATCATGCTATATTTTCTTTCCTTCATTGAGGACAATGAAAATTAAGTTGAAAAAAAAGGATAAATAATTTTTTTTAGTCCTCAAGTATGGTGATAATTAGTCTTATGTACCTGATTTTGTATCGATTTAAAATTTTTCAAGCATTTTTATTAATGATTAATTAATGATCTAAAATTTTTTTGAAATACTGAGGATCAAATTATTAAAAAAATTTAATAAATGGTTAGGTCTAGAACAGACAAATTTTTGAGTAATTCTAAAATATTCATCTAGCTTATATTCAATAAAAAATCTACTTTATATGGGTATGAGTGAAAAATAAAAAAAATTGATAAAAAAAATTATTAAAAAAATTAATTTTTTTAAAAAAATTAATAAAAAATATGTTCTAAATATTGGTCTCCCATTGAGTAATCAGGTCATGTTGTCTAAGTAAGCAATGTTATTCACATCAAAAAATGGGCAATATAAAAAAGCTTGTTATATAGTTAGTTTTAACCTGTAGCTTATTTGACTCGAGTCAGTAAGTCCAAGGAATGTTCTACATCTAATGCCCTAAAGCCAACTGGTTTGCAAGTCATTGATCCAAAGCTCGTTACAAGGGTCTGATAGAAAGTTTAAGAGATTAAAATATTGCACTAGCTGTAATAACAAAAAAAACTCTAGTCCATAGTAAAGATAAAGGATTTAAAAAATAAAGATGGAGAATTGATAAAAAAAAGCTCTAAAATTTTATGTTCTTCACTTAACCACTATTTGAAAGAATTTAATAATCCGATGATGTATCTTTTAAATCTCTAACCGGATATCAACTGACTTTAGAATAATTTAAAAAAAATTTCTTATCTTATTGAGTGGGTACATATTTTTAATTTTTTTTTTTAGTCAAGGACGAGTAAAACTCAAATTGGAAGGTATAATAATTATCATAAATTATTAAATAAAAATATTAAAATATAATTAATTTAATATTTATTTAAAAAATTAATATTTTTATTTATATTTTATAAAAAAAAGTTTATCACTATATAAAGCTCAATTTTTTTTATTAAAGAAAAGGATACATCAAAAATTTTAAAAAATATATATATTTATAAAATTTATTTTAAGAGCATTAATTAAGAGTGGGACTCGTTGATATACTTTAAATCAAAGAAGGTGGCCGGTGGTGCGTTGGTTTTAAAGTGTCAAAGGATCAAAGGCCAATAAGCATTAAATGCGCTGCTCTTTTAATTTGGTTAGCTTTTGGTACAAGCCCATGGCAAAAGAAGCGCACACGAGAACACGTCTGGCGGCGCGCAGTGGGTCTTCATGGGATCGAGCGAGCGTACAATGGCTTCATGCAGCCGAAGACTTCTAAATTTCTTCCCACGAAACAGTTGGCGCAATTCACGCAGCTCAAAAAATCGGACTGCACCAGAGTTTCACGCGTTCGCAGGAGGCTTCGGCCATTCGGGTCGGCTGGCGCACGGCTTGACGATTTGATTGAGTGCGTTTAAACGCGCCGGCTAGGAAATACGCCGGCTTGAATTACAGAATCGACTGAATTATTTATTTATTTATTTTTAATTATTTTTTTAAAATTTATATTTAATTTATTTTAGTTTAAATTTATTTTATTATGATCAGAAAAATGAATTCTTTTTATTAATAATAATTTTTTATTTTTTTATTTTTATTATTTTTAATTAATTTTTTTAATTAATAAAAATATTAACTTTAAAAATATATATATAAATTGATTATTAATTTTTAAGAATAAATATAAATTAATTGATAAATTAATATTTTTATTGATAAATTTATGGTACTGATCACATCCCTAATTTAAAATTTGCTCGTCCTCGAGTAAAAAAAGAATTTAGTTTTAGATATCTTTTAACTTTAGAGTGTCGAATTTTACTGAAGCAGTTTTTAAAATGTCCATTGATATTCAGTAGAGTATGAGTGAGGCATATTATTGGGATATTAGTACTTACCAATATTAAAATTAAGTGAAGAACATCAAATTTTTCTAAATTTTTTTTAAATTATCCTTATCTTTATCTTTGAATTGTCTAAACTTTCATATGGGTAAGTGTATTGCTACTTCCATCCTTTATTTATTAATTTTTTTATTCATATTATTTATTTTTTGATGTGAATATCATTACTTGCTTAGATAATGGGACTCGATTACTCGGTGAAAAATCATTTTTTTTTAATATTATATCATTATTGAGTGCCTTAATTTCTTAAGCTTTCTATTTGATCCATGTAACGAGTCTTGGACAAATGACTTCTAAATCAGTTGGCTTTAAGATACTAGGTATAAAATACTTCTTGGACTTATTAACTTGAATCAAACATGCTACAAGACTAGCTTTATAATAAGCTTTTCGTCCTTTCCACCTTTTGATGCAAAACTCAATACTTATTTATGCAAAGAGGCTTGATTACTCAGTGAGAAGTACTTAAAAATTATTTTATTTTAATTAATTTAATTTTTTAATATGAAGAAATGTATGGTTATCCTACTCAAGTCCATAAAAAGTAGATTTTTCTTTGATGTTGGTAGAAAATGATTAAAATTTTTTAAAATAAATAAAATAATATTATAATCAAAAACTTAATAAGAGCATGATGTTGCCATTAAGATATCATATTTATCAATTTAATCTAATTTTTTAAAATAATTAAAAATAGATAGAAAGCAGTGAATCGGATCAAATCCATAGAGAAGGCAGTGTTTTAGTTTTAAAATCTTTGATTTTTAGAAAAAAAAAGATTTTAAAAAATTAAAATCAAAAAATAAGGAGAGAGATCAATCCAATGGCCCAGGATGCTCCTGACTTGATTAAAACACTTGAACAAAATCTGACGATCAAATTTTCATCATCAAGGTGCGATCGGATGGTCCACACTTAATCCGACTTGATCTGAGCTATTATATATCGAATTTTGGTGTTTTTTAGATTGTTTGATCAAAATTTGATGGCCAAAATTAAGAAAACTCAACAGAACTCATCCAGATGCTATTTTAATCTAAATTTCACTCAAATTTCTTCCTATTTTGATGATTAAAATAGCCCTTAGTCCCACATTACCTGTAGAAAAATCCTCCATCCCTCCAACACTATTTAAAGGACCCCAGGCCATCAAATCAAAATGTCTTTGGTTATGGAAAGGAGTTTGGTAAAGGTTCGAGCTATGCTTGGGTTAGAGGCTGCTTCAAAGCAATGGATGCTGCGAAGAAGAGCTGGCTTCTATACCATCTCAACATCGATGCCAATCTAAGATCAGAGATCAGCTTTTTTTTTTATCTTTTTTAATTTTATATATTTAAATTATGAACTTTTAAATTAATGTAATTTTATTTTTATGCATTTTAAATTTAATTTTTATTTTAATTATAATATAATTTTGATACTTTAATTATTGCTCTTTAATTTTATTGCAAGTAGATGCTAAGATCTAACTAGTAGATGTTTGTACCAAGTTTATTTTTCTGTATCATTTAATTTTTGCTTTTAAATTTTATTTTTTGATTTTAATTTTTTAAAATCTTTTTTTTTCTAAAAATCAAAGATTTTAAAACTAAAACACTGCCTTCTCTATGGATTTGATCCGATTCACTGCTTTCTATCTATTTTTAATTATTTTAAAAAATTAGATTAAATTGATAAATATGATATCTTAATGGCAACATCATGCTCTTATTAAGTTTTTGATTATAATATTATTTTATTTATTT
>QRFJ01004730.1:0-62011 GCA_006176705.1 Cocos nucifera | reverse complement strand
ACTATGATCAGAAGTCCGATGCAGGAAATCAGCCAAGTAGATAGGTACTGTGCTATCCTTCTTTAAAGGTTGATCTAGAACCATCTTCTTCAAATCTGGACTCTTCAATTTTTAAAAGAAGGAGAAGAGATTTTAAACCTGAATATCCCTCTCAATAAATCTCTAAAGAAAAAGGAAGAGATCAAAGAAAAAATCCTAGAAAAGAACCCTCTCTTCTTCTTCTGTGTCTCTTACCAGATAACCTAGATTGGTGTCTACAAATCCCTCAATGCTCTAATACTCTTTCTTTCTAAGTTTCCCAACAGCCACAGTGGCTCATCAATGATCTAGAAATATCCAAAAATGTCCTAAAATCATCCTATATAGAGTATTGATATAGAGGATCATGTCGTAGGTCAGATCTAATAAGGAATGTCCAAATTAGCCAAGACAAGTGGCACCCAACTCTGGCGCCCCGTCCTTCTTTTATAATGTGGACCATTAGGTTTTTATAACACAAAAACGCCCTGCTTAAAAGCATAAAAATTTCTAAAAAAAAAAGAGTGGAACGGGTGCACAATAGGAAGAGTTTGATTCCTAAATTTTTCTATCATAGAATTTGAAATCAAAACCAAGTTCCTACTTGACTGTGGTCATCACTAATTTACCATGTAAGAAAGAAAGAGGAGGACTTTGGAACATGGTGGGCTTCTCTTGGGAATGAAGAATTCATGCAAAATCAAAGAGGGCGTGAAGGATGGGCATTAGGACTAAGGTAGCACAAGGAGTCTTATTTTGACTTGATCCAACATGGTTTCTCAAACCAAATCAAACCAAAATTAATTCAACCCAATTAAATGTAGATCCTAAACTAATTAAAAATTTAATTAAATTATATTGAATTAAATTTAATTTTAATTTAATTTTTTAATCAAATTAGAAAATTGGGTTGACCTAAGTCCTAGTTGAATTAGGACTAGTCCTTCCTTGCACTTGGCTTATCCAATAAACCAATTGAACTAGATCCAATCAAGCCCAAACTAAATTTAATTAAATTATATTTAATTAGAATTAATCTTAGCCCTTTGGCTTCATTTAAATTAAGTGTAGATTAGAAATTAATTGCTAATCGATCCTCCTGCAATACTTTGCACTAGGTTAACATCATCATATTGATCGTTAATCCTTAGAAAATTCTTATCGTTGATCATCATCTCCTCATGGGCTCGTGTGAATGACTCATAGAGATTGGATATATGTGCGACTCACAACATCATCCTCAAACCTAGATCAGCAAGTTAGAATGTCTAACTTGCACAAGTAATAGATCTGATCTATTGTTTTCATGCTAGCATCAGATGTAGTATATATACATATTGATGTGATCAACATGTTTTAGTTTCTTCTTTAGATTTTAATTTTTGATTTAATAACATGCCATGATCATGTAATAGATCTTAAATTTAGAAAATTTTTTAAAATTTAAAATTAATTTTGATTAATTTTAGTCTTCCACTGTCTGATCTTGAAAAAGTTTCAAGATTTAGCCCTAAAATTTTAGATTTGGTTCCTTCATTTGGTATCAGAGCCTAGATTTTTTCATTACATGATTATTTGAGCATGTTCAGATTATTTTTTAAATTAGATCTAATTTATAATCTAATTATTAAATCTAAAATTAAAATTTTTGATCACACAAACTGCTATAAGGTTGTTCTATTGTAAGGTTTATCCCTTACAGTGGAAAGGTTGTCCTAGTTTTTGTTGATCTACTCCTAATCATAAATTTATTAAATTTTATATAATTTTATTTATAATTTAATAAATTTAAAATAATTTTAAATTTAAAAATAAAATTTTTAGATTGCAGGGACTGCTATAAGACTATCCTACTGTAAGGTTTACCCCTTATAGTGGAAATATTGTCCTAGTACGTGCTGATCTAAAACATTGATCATAAAATTTTAGATTAGATCTAAAAAATTTTATGATCTAATTAAAAATATTTTAATCTAATTTTAATCATCATAAATATGTTAGATTTGATCTAAGATAATTTATGATTAATTATAGTTAAAATTATTTCAATTATATGAACCTGTTTAGATTAGATCTAAAGTAGTTTTATACTTATTTTACTTATATATTGATTATAAATCAAATATACAACTTGGTTGCTAGTACCATGTTATAAAATTATTTTATAAATATGAAAATTATTTTTGAAAAGTCGAACCCCAACCCTTAGCCCAAAACTTAATTAAGAATTAAGAAGTTATTTGATTAGGATCTAGGATTGTGAATTGAAGATCCTAAGACACAAATCATAACACATTGGGTTAAATGGGTTAGCAAGAATTAGGTCCATTAATTGGATTAAACCTAGGGTTAGATTAAAGAATGAACTTAATTAGAGAATTGACTAAATCTAATCAATTGTTATCTTAGATTAGATCAAGGATTCTCTAGGTCAATTATAATAGTTGTAGTTGATCAAGTCCATGTCTTTAACGAGACCCAAGATGGACTTGATTCTTGGCTACGCAGTCTAGCACAAACTGTTAGATTGATCTAATTGAAACTAATTAAACCAGTTGATGTTTAAGATAAACTAGATTGGTGATCTTTAATTGGCAGTCCACTTACCTGGCTATTTCTGATAGTGTCTAAGACAAGCTTTGAAAAACCCTCCCATTGATCGAACTTACCTGATCTCTTAGTGAAATTATATTTTGATCGGATCACTTGACTATTCGAGCTGACTCTGTCAGCTAGGTAAATTAGTTTGACTGATTTAGGTGCTCCTAGACTGACCTATTAATGGTCTTCCTTAAGCTGACTTGGTGAAGTCAGTGAAAGGATAATGACAAGCTGGTTCATCTAACCTTTCCTCATCTTCAAATTAAATCCTCTAAAATTATTAGGTCCATAAAATGAGATAGTTATTATGATAACTAGATTATAGCCTTCCATTAAAGTGGATGATAATGGATCCATTAGTTGGATAATCATTGGAGGCCCAAAGGCCTGGTGTTTATCGACTAATGAAATTATCATTCATTATGTGATTTCTTAGCTGCATCTTTCAAAATGGTGGTTAGGTTGGCTAACCAAAAGTTGGGCCTAATCATTCATTGGTTTGATGGGCCAAATATGGTCATGTTAATGGTTGGACCTAAGTGAACCTTTTCAGTGGAGGCCAAAGTCTACTAATTAAGGATTAGAGCAAAATTTAATTACTAAAAATTATTTGAAGAAATAATTAGTTATGAACCTATCCTTAGATGAACATGGGTTGGCCAACCAAAGTTGAGCTCGCGTGCAATCTATATAGATTCTAGTATCCACTAAGAAATTAGGATAATTCCTCGAATTAGAGGTAGAGGCTACTAATTCGAATAAAATAGTGGAAGAATCTTTTGATTAAAGTCCAAATCTTTAGATTTAATGAATCAATTACTAATTAGATTATGATTTTTCTTTGTGCAGATATGGTCAGTTCTCTATCGCTTTGATCATTGTTGGATAATGATAAGTTGGTGAGACCCAATTTTGGTTGCTGGTACTAAAAGTTAAAAGTTATCCTAGAGCATGAACAGATCCTATATGTATTAATAGATCCTACACCTAAAGAGCCAGCTGCCAATGCATGTGGAACAGCTAGAGACACTTATCAGAAGTGGCTCAGTGACTGGACCATGGTGTGTTGCATTATACTGGCTACTATGAGTGATGAGTTCAGTCGTAGATTTGAGATGGCTTAGCCAAAGAACATGCTTCAAGTGTTGGAGGATTCCTTTGGCACACCTGATGACGTAGAGAGACACAAGAGTAGTTATGCCATCTTCAATGCCAAGATGCGGGATGGTACCTCTATCACTGATCATGTATTATACATGATTGAGCTGATAGAGCGATTGAGCAAGCTTGACTTTTTCTTATATAAATAGCTTGGAAAGAATACAATACTGAACTCATTGCCCAAGTCTTTTCTCCCATATCTTACTTATTTTAGAATGACAAAGCCTGAAGTAGACTACCATGGGTTATTGAGGTTGCTTCAGAACTTTAAGAAGGATCACCAACTCCATAAGAAGTTAGTGAACATTATGGAAGGTTCGTCTTCTGGTTCTTGACCCTTTAGAAAAGGAAAGAAGAACAAGAAGAAGAAAGCTAAGAAGGTGCAAGTTTAAGCTGGAATATCTATGTAGGACCAGACTAAGAAGATCAAGTCTGATAAGAGTCTAGCTGAATGCTTTTTTTGCAAGAAGTGGGGGCACTGAAAGAGGAATTATCCTCAGTATATTGCCTCTCTGGATCCAAACAGATAGAGAAAGAAGCAAGCGGTTGCAGGGCAAGGTATTTATATGATAACTCCTTGTAATTTTTCTATTTGTGATATTACTGATTGGGTATTGGATATCGATAGCCCTTACCATATTTGCAATTCATTGCAGGGATTGTAGGTCAGTAGGAGATTCGAGCAAGGTGAAAGGTTCCTGAATGTTGGAGATGGAAGATCAGTTCCAGTTCTAGCTTTAAAAATTTTGAAACTTATATTTGAGTTCCATACCATTGTTCTTGGTGATTGTCATTTCTGTTCCAGTTTCTTTTTGAATATTATTTCTATAAATCTTTTTGTCAAAAATGATTATGAAATATCAATAAAGAAATAAGTTTGTAATATCATTATGAATGATGTTACTATTTTTTGTAAACATTTGAATAATGGTGTGTATATGCTATCACAACCTGTTAACATAGTCTATTCAACTGGTAAGCATCCTAAATTAGATAGTATGTCAGATATCTATTTATGGCTTTGTAGACTAGGTCATATAAATAAGAATAGAATAAATAGGTTGACTCAAGAGGAAATCCTCGAAGTTAGTGATAGTGAATTACTTCCAACCTATGAGTCCTGTCTTCTTGGTAAAATGATCAAGTCATCTTTTATTAGAAAAAGATGAAAGAGCCACTGAGCTCTTAGGTCTAGTATATACTGATGTATGTGGATCAATAAGCACAAGTGCTAGAGATGGATATTTCTACTTTATTATTTTCATAGATGATCTATCCAGATATGGATATGTCTATCTAATAAAACACAAGTCAGATTCATTTAAAATATACAAATGATTTTGAAGTGAAGTAAAAAAATAAATTGGAAAGAGTATCAAAACTCTTCGGTTTGATCAAGGAGGGAAATATCTTTCCAGTGAGTTTCTCACATATCTAGAAGAGAATGGGATTTTCTCCCAATAAACTCCTCTAGGAACATCATAGTATAATGGTGTGTCCGAAAGATGTAATCGAACTCTGTTAGACATGATTCGATCCATGATAGATTTTGCCAGTTTACCGATATCCTTCTAAGGATATACACTCGAATCAACTTGTTATCTATTAAATAGAATTTTAAGTAAGTCTGTAGTTAAGACTCCATATGAGATATAGATAGAATGTAAGCCAGCACTTTCACACCTTAAGATTTGGGGGTACATGGCTTATGTCAAACTGCTAGTTATAGATAAACTTGGATCTAGGTCTGACAAGTATACGTTTATAGGATATCCAAAAGAGACCAAAGGATTCTATTTCTACCATGCTGATGAACAAAAAAAGTTCGTCAGCCTTAAGGCAATCTTTTTGGGAAAGGAGTTCCTTGGTGAAGGAGCTATTGCCTCTAAGGTTGAACTTGATGAAGTTCAGTAGGTAGAAAAATCGATACCTATAGTTGAACTTGAGTCGAATTTGATTAGATCAGATCTGGAGTCTAGTATACCTGCACCATTAAGATGATCTGATAGAGTACCACATCATCCAGATAGATACTATAGTTTCTTGATCCAGGATGGTGATCCCATCAAACTCAATGAAAACGATGAGGATCCGATCACTTATATGGATGCTATATAGAGATCCGATTCTGAGAAATAGCTTGAGGCCATGAAATCCGAAATAAAGTCCATGAAGGTCAACGATGTGTGGACATTGATTGATCTACCTAAAGGGGTTAAACTCAATGGGTGTAAATGGATCTTTAAAAGAAAAAGAGACACAAATAAAAAGATGGAGACCTATAAAGCCCATCTGGTTGCCAAGGGGTATCATCAATGTTATCATATTGACTATAATGAGACATTCGCCCCTATGACAATGCTCAAATCCATTTCGATAATGCTTGCGATAGCTACCCATCTGGACTATGAGATCTGGCAGATGGATGTGAAGATAGCTTTCCTAAATAGAGAGTCGAACAAAGAGGCATATATGATACAACCTGAGGGGTTCACATCCACAGATGAGTCCAAGGTGTGCAAGCTTCAGAGATCCATTTATGGATTGAAGCAGGCATCTCGGAGTTAGAACATGCATTTTGATAAGGTGCGCAAAATGTATGGCTTCATTAAGAATAGAGAAGAGCCTATATTTACAAATGGGCAACTGGTCCAGCAGTGGTATTTCTTATCTTATATGTGGATGACATTCTCTTAATCGAGAATGACATCTCCACACTATAGCAAAAAAAAGTCTGGTTGTTATCATAGTTCTCCATGAAGGATTTGGGTGAAGCATCCTACATCCTAGGGATGAAGATCTATAGGAATAGATCTAAAAGGATGCTTGGGTTATCCCAGTTCACGTACATAGATACCATGCTGAAGAGATTCAGTATGAAGAATTTTAAAAGGGGCTATCTTCTGATAGACCATGAAATTTCCCTCTTTAAGAAGGACTGTTCGACAACTCCTGAAGAGAAAAAATGTATGAGTAGAGTCCCATATGTTTCAGCAGTGGGATCTATCATGTACGCCATGATATGTACGAGACCAGACGTGGCATATTCACTAGGAGTAGTGAGTAGATACTATTAGATATGTGTGCCCTAGAAGCTAGAATTGGCTGACACTTGTAATACACTTCTAAGGGTAAAATTATAATTAATAAAATATGTTATTTTATATCACAAATATGTATTTAGTGTCTATGATACATCCCTTGAGTTAATGATAATGATAATTCATATTTTCAAGAGTTGAAAATTTAAGACATGAATTTTTGTTATTAACTCATAAAATACTTTCGACCGTAGGATCATCATGAGGATGGTGATTGATCCAAAAGATTAGTATACAATCACTTCTTTGTATTAGTTGAGTCTTGAGTCTACGGTGTAGAGACATTAAAGTGAGAGTATAGATACTCGTTAGAGAACAAGGGCACTGAGCATGACCACCTCGAGCAGTTACAAAAAAGTCCATCTTCTCGTCGATGACTGGCTCGAAGCTGCAGTGGTGTATCTAGTTCTTTGACCTGAGGTGCATCGACAGTTCATCTTGAGAGTGTTATAGTTTGACTACACCATGACTCGATCTTCTAGCCATTCAAAATCCTGAGGTGTATGTTGGCTATAGCATGTTCATTGTAGGAATTGGATTGTACTAAGAGGAAATCTATCCACCTCGGTAGATGAGGAGCAGCCCTATGATGATCATGAGAATCAAGTCCATAAGCCCATGGCCATGGCAGAGTGAAATAATAGAAAGAGTTTCTATTAAGGTTTTCACATCGGACTTGAATCAAATGATTAAATCATATGACAAAAATTAGGGTTTGATGAGTCTACCTTAACCCTAATCTGATCAGGGGCTTAAGATAGAAGAACTTAATCACACAGGTAGCTGCACCAAAAGATTTATTTTCAGTTTTGATGGGTTGCCACCATATACTGCTAGGTGTTATTGGTGGATTTTGGGAGCAATTAGAATGATTTAGATGATCGATCATTCTAGTTGTCTGAATCAGAAGAGTTATGATTCATCAGAAGGTGTTTCGATGATGTCGATGATAGAGATCACGACATATCCCATTATCATATAGAATCGAACCTAACTGGGTCACACAAACAAGGGTTAGAATCTGGATATCATCAATTGGACTAACTTAGTTTAATTGATTTGAATTAGATTCAATTAGGTTCAAGAAAATCGTGCTAGCATACGATTGAGCCTAATGTTCTCCTTCTATTATTATTAAAAGTTATCTCGACTGAGTCAAATATGTTTATGCTCACTCAAGTACCTTTATTTGATCTGACTGGAGCATGTCCAGGTTAGAAAAGGGTTGTTTTAATTTATGAGATAAATTGAGACAATAACTACCATTTTTCATCACCTGCCAATTCTTATCTTTTGACTTAGGTCAAACGTTGACCTTTGATACTTAGACATCTGCCAATGTGTCATGCACCCATAGGAGAGTAGATAGGGGCTTGTCCCCTTGCTAGAAAATGGAAAGGGGGCGGGGGGGGGGTGCATGCCTAGGGAGGCATGCGTCTAAGGATAGGGATGCCTGGAGTCCCATACAGATGGGACTCCAGGTTGCTTCTTGGAATCAACTTAGGAGGCACCAAGGGACTCTACTTTGACCAGTCTTGGTGCCACCTAAGGATGATTTGAGGGGGATCTCATTTAATTAGATCAGATGATGTCATCCCATTAATCAGATTTAGATCTGATTATACGAAGCAATGTGATTAGTCAGGATGATGTGGAATTGCATCGCGCAGCAGGGTCTATACAAACCCTATATGCACCTAGCTTTCAAAAAAAAAAACCCATAGCCCACACCACAAGGCTGCCCCTCTCTCTTTTCATGCCATCTTCTGGTCCTCTCTCTCCTCTTCATGTCCAAGGAGGTTTGGGCTTCAGTTTGGTGCGATCACGGTAAGAGAAAGGTAACAAGAAAGGAAGAAGGCAGCACTGCTACAAGAGACGATTCTAGATCTTTAGAAGGAGTTTTGAAGATCCTTCAAATCAGATCCAAATCTAATATTTGAGAAGGTGATAAAGAAGAAGAAGATCTCTAGATCTAGCCTGAGTGGATATCGGTAGAGGCCAGGCACTTACTTGGCTAGATCCAGAATCTCAGGCAATCAGTAGGATCATCACAGGATAATCTGATTATCCAACAAAAGATACAAATTAAATTAGATTTAATTTTTTTTATTTTATTTTATTAGATATATAAAATTAGATTTGAAATATCTTAGATCTAATATGGATTTAAAATTTTTTTTAAAATATCTCTCTTGATCCAATCAAATCTGAACGAACCTGATCCAAAAAATCTAAATTTTTTCTTCAACTGGTATCAGAGCTAGGTTCTAATAAATTATTTAGATCTAATTTAAATTTATTTTTGATCTAATAATTAGATGATTTTAGATGTCACATGAGATTTGATTAAGTTTGAAATTCAAAAAATTAAAATTAAATAATTTACATCTAAGTTTTATAAGATGCATGACTAGTTGTAAAATAGAATTATTCTATACATAGTCTTGCATGTTCATAATTTAATTTGATTAAATTATAATTTTTGATCTATTTATTTACTATTTTTTAATATTATAAATATTATAATAATATCTAAAAAATAATGAATAAAATTATTTAATTTTTGGATCATATGAGATATGATGAATGCATGTTTAGACTAGTTGTAGAATAGTTCTACATAATTGTCTAGATTAGAATTTATTTTGATGTGATCAATTTAAATCTAATTTTCTAGATAATTATAGGATAATTTAGATCTAAAAATATGCATGATATGATACATAAGATGTATGCAAAACATGTTTAAAGTTAGATTAATTTTTATATGAGATATATGATGTAGATCTAACTAGTTTTGTAGTCTTATATTTCTGATTAAAGTGTTCCCCTTGGCTGTCCGATCATAAGAACAAAGTAGGATTTAAATATCCTCTCCTTCCATTTAATAGGATGTTCTTATGATGTGTAGGGGTGCTCTGCATTCGTCCTTAATTAGAAATTAAGAACTTATTTTCTATAAAACCCTAGATCCTAAAATTCTAGGATTTTATTTACATGTTTGGTTTGTGAACCCTAAACTTAATTAAGAACTAAGATTATGAAATATATGTTAGGTCTAAAATTAAGAATTTCAGATCTAAAACATATTCATAAAATTGGGTTTGGGCTTGGGTAGCTCAATTAGGTCTAAGCGGTTGATCAAATCGAATCAAGAGTTGGTTAGATGGGATCAACAGTGCTTAAAAATGACCAGCCTAATAGGATTTAGTCTGGGTCAAGTCACATGAGTGATCGATCAAGCTAAGACCTAATTAGGCTCAGTGGTTAGAGTCTGAATTATAGGCTAACCTAATTGGTTCTAGCTTAATAATTTGGTGTCTAAGGTAAGTTTGGTAGATACGACTGATTGATTTTTAATTGGGAGCTACTTGACTCGAATGCATTCTTGTCGAGTTAATGGTATATCCTTTCCATCGATCTCACTTATCTGGCCATATTTGTTAGCTCAGTCCTGATCTGAGGTGGTCAATAATCTGAGCTAACCTATGCCACTAGGTTAGTCATAATGGTTATAACTATGTCAAGTCTAGTTTAATGAGACCTAAATCAAATCTTCCTAAGAAAAGATTAAGTCTAAGATCTTCCATCATTGTAGATGTGTGGACCCTTTTTGGAGTTGATTGTTCTCAGCTGATTACAATGGTTCAGTTGCATCGAAAAGATGAAAGCATATCTATTTGGCATTGGATGTTACATGATAGAGGATGGATTGGGCTCAATATTTTGGATATGATGAGAGACTCAATTAGGAATCCAATCTATACAAATGGTGAGTCTGACTTAACTAAGGAGTGGATCAATATTCTAGGCATGGTGAGATTCATAAATTAGAGACCAAGTTTGGATGCACCACGATTAGAGAATCATTGAATAAGAGTTGTTCACTCATTGGCTAACCCATCACCAATAACTGTTAGGTGAGGTGATGAGTCAGTTGGTGGGATCACACCATCCACTGAAAATCATTAATCATGGAGATTTTTGCATCTCTATAGAGGATGTGTAGGGATCCAAAAAAATAGTGAAAGCTAATTTATTTAAAAATAAAATTTTTAAATAAATTGATCAAGTCTTAATTATAATATCTAACTAGAAACTTTGGCTCTCTATAGAAAAATATCTGCATCCAACCCACTAGCACGTATCCTGGACACCCATAGACTGACCGAACTTAATTATAAGGATTGGCTTTAGAACTTCAAAATTATTTTGGGTTTTGAGAAGTTAACTCATGTTTTGGATCAGGACCCTCCCACCTTACCAGCTCGTCCATCCACTGAAAAGAGAGTGTCTCTTGAAAAGTGGACGGACGAAGATAATAAGGCTAGATACTATATATTGGGCTTGATGTCTGATGAGTTTTAGTGCTAACATGAAGATATCAGGACTGTCCACCAAATATTGGCTCACCTATAAGAGATGTTTGGTGAATAGAGTCGCGCAGCCAAGTATCAAGTCACTAAATGACTATTCAAGGCTAAAATGCACGTTGGGCAGTCAGTCCAAGATCATTGTCTGATGATGAACAAGGATTTGAAAGAGCTTGAGAAGCTGGGAGTAAAGTTGGACCTGGATCTACAGAATGATATAACTCTGCAATCCTTGACTGATGCATATGGGTAGTTCATCATGAATTACCATATGCATAAACTTCAAAATTTTTTGATTAAACTTATGAACATGCTGGTCACTGCTGAGCTTTCCATGAAAGATTCTAAAGGCTCAGTGCTTGCTATGGAATGGATTTTTTCCAAGAGAAAGTCTTTTGGAAAGAAGAAAAAGTCTATGACAAGCAGAAGATGGAAGGAGGAAAGAAGAAAAAGACAGAGCTGAAGAAGAATGTCACTGACAAAGAAAAATATTTTCATTGCAACAATGATGGCCATTGGAAGTAGAACTGCCCTACTTACCTGGCCACCCTAAAGAATAAGAAGGAGGTAGGTCCTTCTAGAGGTATGCTCATTATTAAGTCTAACCTTACGGTTTTTTCTACATCTAGTTGGGTGCTTGACTCTGGTTCTAGTGCTCAACTGTGCACTTCTATGCAGGATCTTGAGGATAGCAGGAAGCTGAGAGATGGTGACATGATTCTATGCATCGAAATGGAGCAAGAATTGCTGCCGTGGCTGTGAAAACATATCCTCTTCGACTATGATCTGGTTTAGACTTAGTTTTAAAAGATTGTTATTATATGCCTGCAGCAAGCAGGAATTTGATTTTTATTTCATGCCTAGCACTAGAAGGCTATGTAATTAGTTTTCTTAAGGACCATTATAATATTCTTTATGAAAGAAATAAAATTGCAAGTAGTTTTCTTATTAACAGTCTTTACCAGTAATATGTTGATGTATCTATTTTTAATATCGAGCAAAATATGAATGCCATGAAATGATCTAGGGATAGTCCAAATGATAGATATCTATGGCACCTAAGACTAGGTCATATAGCAGAAGATAGGGTTAACAAATTGGAGAAAATCGAGCTATTGAGTCCATTGACTTTCGAGTCATATCCAATTTGTGAATCTTATCTTCATGGCAAAATGACTAAGCTCCCTTTTGTAGGACATGGGAAAAGGGCCATGGATCTTCTTGCCCTAGTACGTACTGATGTGTGCAGCTCATTTAATATGCCGACTAGAGGTAACTTTATCTACTTCATAACCTTTATCAATGATTTATCTAGGTACGGGTATGTGTATTTTGTGAGACACAAGTCTGAAGCTTTTGAAAAGTTCAAAGAATTCAAATATGAAGTAGAAAAGTAAATTAAAAAGTCCATTGAGGTTCTTCGATTAGATCGAAGAGGTGAATACCTTAGTTGAAAATTTTTGGACCATGTCAAAAATAATGGCATAATCTCTCAATGGACTCCACTTAGAACACCTCAACTCAATGAGGTTTTAGAATGGAGGAATCAAACCCTATTAGATATGGTCCAATCCATGATGAGCTTCACAGACCTTTCTGATTTTTTTTGGGGACATAGTTTATTAACTACAATATACTTACTGAATAGGATTTCTTCTAAAACCATTCCTACCACATCGTATGAGATATGGCATGGTAAGAAATCAAATCTAAGTCATCTCAAAATTTGGGATTGTCCGGCTCATGTCAAAAGACAACAAGTGGACAAATTAGACTTTAGATCCTTTAGAGCTCGATTTATAGGATACCCTAAAGAGTCATTAGGATATTATTTCTACATTTCAGAAGATCACAATGTGATTGTGAGTCAACATGCCATCTTTCTTGAAAAATAGTTTATTCAAGATAGCGGCATTGGAAAATAGATCAAGCTCGATGAGAAAGTCTCACAATAGCAATGAGCTAAGGATTAAATGGAACCAAATCAGGTTGAGCCAATACAATCACTTCCTCCTCCATCTCGTAGATTGAAAAGGATTTTCCGTCCCCCTGAGAGGTACTTAGATACTATTTCAGAGAAAATAGAGAAAATGTTCGTCGTAGGTAATGGAGTTTATGGTGATGATTTCAAAACCTATAATGAAGCAATATCGGATATTAATTTTGAGAAATGGTTAGAGGCAATGAAGTCAGAAATTGACTCGATGCACTCAAACCAAGTCTGAATCTTGGTAGATCCACCAGAAGGTATAGTACCTATTGGGTGTAAATGGATCTACAAGAGAAAGATTGGTGCAGATGGAAATATGGAGACATTCAAAGCTAGATTAGTGACAAAAGATTATAGTCAGTGCGAGGGGCATTGACTATCAGGATATCTTTTCGCTAGTAGCCATGCTTAAATCCATTCGCACATTGCTTGCTATTGTAGCCTATTTCAATTATGAAATATGGCAAATGGACGTGAAAATGGCATTCTTAATTGGATATCTTGAGGAAGATATCTATATGGAATAGCCGCTTGGTTTCACATCCAGTGATGCTGATCACAAGGTATGCAAGCTGCATGATCCATATATGGACTTAAGCAAGCATCTTGGAGTTGGAATACTCGTTTCAATAATGTGATCAAAATATTTGGTTTCATCAAGAATGAGGAGGAACCATGTGTCTTCAAAAAGATCAGTGAGAGCGTTGTTGTCTTTCTCGTATTGCACGTGGATGATATCCTCCTTATTGGGAATGATATTCCCATGTTGACCATAGTTAAAATATGGTTATCCGAAGAATTCTCCATGAAAGATCTAGAAGAAGCATCCTTTATTCTAGAAATTAAGGTCTATAGAGATAGACTGAATAGGATGCTAGGACTTTCATAGAAGATGTACATAGAAGAAGTGCTAAAGAGGTTTAGCATGAAAAACTCTAAGAGGTATTTGGTACCCTTCAGACATGGCATTCATCTTTCCAAAAAGATGTGCCCTAGCACACCTAAGGAAATAGAATGCATGAGCAAGATCCCTTATGCTTCAGCAATAGGAAGCCTTATGTATGTCATGTTATGTACACGACCTGATATAGCCCATGCTGTGAGTGTCACAAGCAGATATCAGTCGAATCTAGGAGAAGAATACTGGATTTCTGTAAAATGTATCCTTAAGTACTTAAGAAGAACTAAGGATATGCTGTTGGTTTTTGGAAATGGAGAACTCCAAGTCTAGGGGTATACAGACTTGGATTTTATGTCCGATATAGATAATCAAAAGTCGACATCTAAGAGTCTATTTATGTGTAATGGTGGTGCTGTCAGTTGAAAGAGTTTCAAGTAGACGGTGATAGCAGATTCCACCATAGAAACAGAATACATTGCTGCATTAGAAGCTATGAAGGAGGCATTCTGGTATAAGAAGTTTGCCGCAGAGATCGGAGTGATGCCATCAGATGCCATTCTTCTATACTGCGACAATAATGACGCCATAGCCCTTGCTAAGGAGTCGAGGTCTCACCATAAATCCAAGCCCATCGAGCGGCGATACCACCTCATCCGTGATTACCTTGAGAAGGATTACGTCGAGGTCAAGAGAGTCAACTTCGCAAACAATGCAGTGGACCCACTCACAAAGCCATTGGGCTAGCAAAAGATTGAAGCCCACCTTGAGAAGATAAGACTTAGATTTGTAGCCAATTGGCTCTAGCTCAAGTGAGAGTTTGTTAGATATGTGTACCCTAGAAGCTAGAATTGCCTGACATTTGTAATACACTTCTAGGAGCAAAATTATAATTTTGACTATAAATAATAAAATAGATTATTTTATATTATAAATATGTATTTAGTGTCTGTGATACATCCCTTGAGTTAATGGTAATGATAATTCATATTTTCAAGAATTGAAAATTTAAGACATGAATTTTTGTTATTAACTCATAAAATGCTTTCGACTGTAGGATCATCATGAGAATGGTGATTGATCCAGAAAGTTGGTGTACAATTGCTTTTTATAGTAGATGAGTCTTGAGTCTACGGTGTAGAGACATCGGAGCGAGAGTATAGGTACTCATTAGAGAATGAGGGCACTGAGCATGACCACCTCGAGCAATCATAAGAAAGTCTATCTTCTTGTCGATGACTGGTTCGAAGCTACAGTGGTGTGTCTAGTTCTTTGATCTGAGGTGCATCGGCAGTTCACCTTGAGGGTGTTATAGTTTGACTACACCATGACTCGATCTCCTAGCCATTCGAAATCCTGAGGTGTATGTTGGCTATAGCATGTTCATTGTAGGAATTGGATTACACCAAGAGGGAATCTATCTACCTCGGTAGATGAGGAGCAGCCCTATGATGATCATGAGAATCAAGTCCATAAGTCCATGGCCATGGTAGAGTGAAATAATAGAAAGAGTTTCTATTAAGATTTTCACATCGGACTTGAATCGAATGATTAAATCATATGACAGAAATTAGGGTTTGATGAGTTCACCTTAACCCTAATCTGATCAGGGGCTCAAGATAGAAGAACTTAATCACACAAGTAGCTACACCGAGAGGTTCATTTTTAGTTTTGATGGATTGCCACCATATATTGCTAGGTGTCATTGGTAGATTTTGGAAGCAATTAGAATGATTTAGATAATCGATCATTCTAGTTGTATGAATCAGAAGAGTTCTGATTCATCGAAAGGTATTTTGATGATGTCGATGATAGAGATCATGATATATCCCATTATCATATAGAATTGAATCTAACTAGATTACACAAACAAGGGTTAGGATCTGGATATCATCAATTAGACTAACTCAGTTCAATTGATTTGAATTAGATTCAAGAAAATCATGCTAGCACATGATTGAGCCTAATGTTCTCCTTCTATTATCATTAAAAGTTATCTTGGCTAAGCTAAATGTATTTGTACTCACTCAGGTACCTTAGTCTGATTGGAGCTTGTCTAGGTCAGAAAATGATTGTCTTAATTTATGAGATAAATTGAGACAACACCTGCCAATTCTTGTCTTTTGACTTTGGTCAAACGTTGACCTTTGACACTTAGACATCTGTCCATGTGTCATGCACCCATAGGAGAGTAGATAGGGACTTGTCTCCTTACTAGAAAATGAAAAGAAGGGGGTGTATGCCTAGGAAGGTGTGCATCTAAGGATAGGGACGCCTGGAGTCCCATACAGATGGGACTCCAGGTTGCTTCTTGGAATCAACTTAGGAGGCGCCAAGGGACTCTTCTTTGCCCAGTCTTGGCACCACCTAAGGATGATTTGAGGGGGCTCTCATCTGATTGGATCAAGTGATGTTATCCCATCAATCAGATTTAGATCTGATTGTACGAAGTGATATGATTGGCCGAGATGTTGTGGCACTGTATGGTGCAGCAGGATCTATATAAACCCTGTTTGCATCTAGCTTTCAAGAAAAAAAAACCCATAGCCCACGCCATAAGGCTGCCCCTCTTCCTTCTCTATGCCATGTTCTAGTCCTCTCTCTCCTCTTCACACCTAAGGAGATTTGGACTTCAGTTTGGTGCGATCCAGGCAAGAGAATGGTGATGAGAAAGAAAGAAGGCAGCATTGCTGCAAGAGATGATTCTAGATCTTCAGAAGGAGTTTCGAAGATCCTCCAAATTAGATCTAGATCTAATATTTGGAGAGGTGATAAAGAAGGAGAAGATCTCTAGATCCAGTCTGAGTGGATACTGGTAGAGGCCAAGCACTTGCATTGCTAGATCTAGAACCTCAGACAATCAATAGGATCATCATAGGATAATCTGATTACCCAACAAAAGATACAAATTAAGTTAGATTTAATTTTCTTTTATCTTATTTTATTAGATCTATAAAATTAGATTTGAAATATCTTAGATTTGATATGGATTCAAAATTTTTTTTTTGAAATATCTCTTTTGATCCAATTAGATCTGAACAAACTTGATCCGAGAAATTTGAATTTTTTCTTCATATACTAGTTTGATCCTAGATAAAATCACTAGAAAGTAGTTAAAACAATCCTAAGGTATTTGAGAAATACTAAGAATCAATGGTTGATTTATGGCGAGTCAGATTTGAAACTTATAGGATTTATAGACTCCAGCTTTCAATCTGATCGTGATGATAGTAGAAGCGTATCGGGATATATCTTTACTCTAAATGATGGGCTATTTGCTAGAAGAGTTCCAAGCAGCATACTATGATAGACTTTGTTTGCGAAGTAAAGTATATCACAGCATCAGATGCTGTGCAGGAAGCTATGTAGCTGAGAAAGTTTATCATCGAGCTCGGAGTAGTACCCTCCCTAGACGGTCTGGTTCTGTTCTACTATGACAGCACTGGTACCATAGCTTAGGCAAAAGAACCAAAGGCACACCAATAGATGAAGCACATCTTGCGCTGCTTCCACCTGATTTGGAAGATCATCGATCAAGATGACGTCGACCTTCAGAAGATCGGTGGAAAGAAAAATCTGGCCGACCCCTTCACTAAAACCCTGGCAATAAAGGAGTTCGACAATCACAAGTTGAAGATGGGTATTAGATACTATGCCAAGTGGTTTAGAATAAGTGAAAATTATTGAAAAATATATTTCAAAGCCAATTATCAGCCTATTGACGATTGAACTATATTATATCTATAATTAATTTATTAATAAATAAAATATATTTTTGGCATTTTTTTCATCATAAAGTATTCATCTTCTAAGGAACTCCATTATTGTGATGAAATTCTTAGGACTATTTAGCTTCGATAAAGAGAGGATTTATTAATTAGTCTTTAAATCTATTCATGATCAAATGATAAGCTGTTAATTAGGACGATAGTGTCTATCGAGCATAGGTTGCTGTATACCATATAGGTTGGTTGTCCTCTTAACCAAGGAGTGTGGAGACATTGGTATGGCATACAGGTGAGATATATGAATATATCATCATTGAATATGACTAACTCCAGAGCATTCCGCTGTCGAGAATGTCTCTGATGGGATATAGGTATAAGTGTTTCTTAGACCTGAAATCACCTTAGTTACTTGCAAGCAACTCACTATGCTTTGGTACTAGACTAACTAAATTTCTAATTTAGTAATGGAAGGCTTCTAGGCATAGTCAAGTACTTACAAAGTTAGAGTGTGATCACGATAGAATTGACCACTCCAAGAGTTGGAGAAAAATATATCACTGTATTTGAATATAGCAAAATCTTGGCTAGGATAATCCATCAGATGGATTTGATATTTTGAAATATAATGTAGATAATCTTATTAAAGTTGATAGTTGAAATCTGAGGTATCCTATGAGATTTTGATCAAGGGATTGAATTATATAAAAACTATATCCACATGGGTTCTAAGGATGTTGTTCTACACATTCGACCTATCCGACCATCGGGTATCATTGCTAGATGGTCACTTTGATTAGTACAAAAATTTATTCTTATACTACCGACTTAGGTTTGAACCTATGAGGTCACACACATTAGATTTCATGATCCGATCAGATGGTTGATCAACGATTAAGAATTATTCTAGTGTTAAATGATCAATACGATTGATGTTTAACCTAGTGCAAGTATTGTAGGAGGATCGATTAGCAATTAGATTGCTAATTAGCTTAATTTGATTAAGCCAAATGGATAAGATTAAGTTTAATTAAATATTATTTAATTAAATTTGGTTTGGGCTTGATTGGATCAAGTTTAATTGATTTATTGGATAAGCCAAGTGTAAGAAAGAACTAGTCCTAGTTCAACTAGGACTTGGGTTAACCCAATTTTCTAATTTAATTAAAAAATTAAATTAAAATTAAATTAAATTAAATTAGATTTAATTAAGTTCTTAATTAGTTTAGAATTTAATTTAATTAGGTTGAATTAATTTTGATTTGAGAAACCATGTTGGATTAAGTCAAAATAAGAATCCTAGTAAGACTAGGAACTTCCCTCCTTGCTTCACCTTTAGTCCCAATGCCCACCCTTCACGTCCCCTTTGATTTTGCATGAATTCTCCATGCCCAAGAGAAGTCCATCATGTCTCAAAGTCCTCCTCTTTCTTTCTTACATGGTAAATTAAGTGTGGACCAAGTCAAAGTAGGAATTGGTTTTGATTTCAAATTCTATGAGATAAAATTTTAGGAAACCAAATCTCTTCCTATAGTGCATCGATTCTATCTAGATTTTTTCTAAGATTTTTGTGGCTTTTAGAGGGGTTTTTGTATGATAAAACATGATGGTTCATAGTAGAAAAGGAGGGGGTGCCCAAGAGTTGGGTGTCCCTTGTCTTGCCCAATTTGGACATTCCTTGTCTAGGTATTTGACCTAGACAATGACTCCTCTATATCTCTCTATATAGGATAAATTTTGGATTGATTTTTGGATATTTTTTGGACCATTGAGAGACCTCTGGGATGTATGAAAATTAGGGAGAAAGAGTATTAGGGTATAGGGATTTTATAGACACCAATCTAGGTGTCTAGATGAGAGAACAAAGAAGAAGAAGGGTTCTTCTTCTAGGATTTTTTCTTTGATCTCTTCCTCCTTCTTTAGAGATTTTTGAGAGGTGTCTCAGGTTCAAAATCTCTTCTCCTTCCTTTTGAAAATTGGAGAGTCCAAGATTTGAAGAATATGATTTCAGATCGACCATCAAAGAAGGATCAACACAGTACTAGTATACTATGCTAATTTCCTGCATCGGACTTCTGATCATTGCTCGTGGGCTCGTGTGGACGACTCCTAGAGATCAAATACATGTATAGCTCGCAACATCATCCTCAAGCTTAGATCAGTAAGTTAGAATATTTGACTTAGATAGGTAATAGACCTGATCTATTATTTTTATACCTGCATTAGATATAGTGTATATACATGTTCATGTGATCAACATGTTCTAGTTTCTTCTTTAGATTTTAATTTTTGATTTAATAACATGCCATGATCATGTAATAGATCTTAAATCTAGAATATTTTCTAGAATTTAGAATTAATTTTGATTAATTTTAGTTTTTCGCTGTCTGATCTTGAAAAAGTTTCAAGATCTAGCGCTAAAATCCTAGATTTAGTTCCTTCATAATACCCTCAAGATGAACTGTTGATGCATCTCAGATAAAAGAACTAGACAAACCATTGTAGCATTGAACTAGTCATCGATGAGAAGGTAGACTTTCTTATGACTGCTTGAGGTGGTCACGCTCAGTGTCCTCGTTCTCTAACAAGTACCTGTACTCTCGCTCTAATATCTTCACACCTTAAAGTTGAGACTCATCTATCCTAAAGAAGCGATCATACACCAATCTTCTAGATCGATCACCATCTTCATGATGATCCTACGGTCAGTAGCAGTTTATGAGTTAATTATGAAAATTCTTGTCTTAAATTTTTAACTATTAAAAATATGAATTGTCATTACTATTAACTCAAAGGATGTATCATAGATACTTTAAATACACACTATAATAGAAAATAATTTTTTTATTAATTTATAGTTAAAATTATAAAATTGCTCTTAGAAGTATATTATAAGTGTTAGCCAATCTGGCTTCTAGGGCACACATCTAACAATGGACTTCATGGTGATGATCCCAAGACCTATGATGGGGCGATATCAGATATCAACTCCGAGAAGTGGTTAGAGGCAATGAAGTCAGAAATTGACTCAATACACTCAAATCAAGTTTGAATCTTGGTAGATCCACTTAAAGGTATGGTACCTGTTGGGTGTAAATAGATCTACAAGAGAAAGATAGGTGTAGATGAAAATATAGAGATATTCAAGACTAGGCTAGTAGCTAAAGGGTACAGTCAGTGTGAAGGCATTGACTATTAGAAAACCTTTGCACCAGTAGCCATGCTAAAATTCATTTGCACATTGCTTACTGTTGCAGCCTATTTTAATTATGAAATATGAAAAATGAACGTGAAAATGGCATTCTTAAATGGATATCTTGAGAAAGACATCTATATAGAATAGCTATTTGATTTCACATTCAGTGATAGTGATCATAAGGTCTACAAGCTGCAAAGATCCATATATAGATTTAAGTAAGCATCTAGGAGCTGGAATACTCATTTTAATGATGTTATTAAATCATTTGATTTCATCAAAAATGAGGAGCCATGTGTATTCAAAAAAGTCAGTGGGAGCAATGTTGTCTTCCTCATACTGTACGTGGATGACATCCTTCTAATTAAAAATGATATTTCCATGTCGATCACGATCAAAATGTGGTTATCAAAGGAGTTCTCTATGAAAGATCTAAGAGAAGTATCCTTTATATTAGGAATTAAGGTCTATAGAGATAGACCGAATAGGATGCTAGGACTTTCACAGAAGATGTACATAAAGGAGGTGCTAAAAAGGTTTAGTATGGAAAATTCCAAAAGAGGACTAGTACATTTTAGACATGGCATTCATCTCTCCAAAAAGATGTGCCCTAGCACATCTGAGGAGATTGAATGCATGAGCAAGATCCCTTATGGTTCAGCAATAGGAAGCCTCATGTATGCGATGCTATGTACATGACCTGATATTGCCCATGCTGTGAGTGTCACGAGCAGGTATCAGTCAAATCCAGGCAAAGAGTACTAGACTTTGATGATGTATATACTTAAGTACTTAAGAAGGATTAAGGATATGTTTCTAGTTTTTGGTAATGGAGAACTCCAAGTTAAGGATATACAGACTCAGATTTTATGTCTGATATAGATAATCAAAAATCGACATCAACTAGCCTGTTTGAATGCAATGATAGTGCTATTAGCTGGATAAGTTCCAAGCAGACAATGATAGCAGACTCCACCATGGAAGTAGAATACATTGCTGCATCGAAAACTATAAAGGAGGCATTCTAGTATAAGAAGTTCATCGCATAGCTTAGAGTGATGCAATCGGATGCCATCCCACTGTACTGCGACAACAATGGTGCCATCGAAGGAACCAGATTTAGGATTTTAGAGCTAGATCTTAAAACTTTTTTTAAGATTAGGAAATAAAAGACTAAAATAAATCAAAATTTATTCATAAAAATTAAAAAACTCGTAGATTTAAGATTCTATTACATGATTATATCATGAGATTAAATCAAAAATTTAAAACATATGGAAGAAAAATATATTGATCATATTAACATGCATCTATACTACATCTAATGTAGGTATATAATAATAGATCAGATCCATATTACCTGTGCAAGTTAGATGTTCTAACTTTCTAATCCAAATTGAAGGATGAAGCTCCAAGCCACACACATGTCTGACCTCTAATAGATGTCTACACAAGCCCATAAATCCTAATCAGAAGTTCGATGCTCAAAAATTAGCACAGTATGCTAGTACTGTGTTGATCCTTCTTCGACGGTCAATTTGATGCTTTCTTCTTCAAGATTTGGACTCACCAAAATATCAAAAGGAAGAGAAGAGATTTGTAGACCTAAGACACCACTCCAAAAATCTCTAAGAAGGAGAAAAAGGGAAGAAGAAAACAGTCCTAGAAGAAGACCCTCTTCTTCTTTGTTCTCTCACCTAGACACCTAGATTGGTGTCTTTAGAACTCCCATGTCCAAGATGAATATTTTCCTATTTTTCTCATTCCCAAAAGGTATCTTAAATTTCTAGATTCCACAAAAAAATCAACTCAAAATTTGTTTTAAATAATGAGATATGGAAGAATCTTTGTCTAGGTCAAATGCCTAGACAAGGAATATCCAAGCAAGACAAGGGGCGCCCAACTCTTGGCCACCCCATCCTTTTTCTTTGGTGTGGACAATCCCTTTTTATTGCACAAAAAGTCTCCTTTTTTCATCAAAAATTCTAGGAGAAAATAGAAGGTGGGTGGCATCTTATGGGAGGAGTTTTGGTTTGTTAGGATTCTATCACATAGAATTTAAAACCATAACAACCTGCCTTCTATTGACTTGATCCATAACTTAATTCCATGTAAGAAAGAAGGGAAGCAAGTGGGCGTGCATGAAGACCTGAGAGAAGGATTTTCTATGAAAAGATCCTAAAAAATAGGCATGGGAGCATGGGTTGGGCGTGAGATATCAAGTGACGCAAGAAAAGAAGTCCTAGTCTCACCGAAACTTCTAATTTGACTTGGTCAAATATGATTTTTAAATCAAATTAAATTAGAATTAATTAAACCCAATTAAAGTAGTTCTTAATCTAATTAAGAGCTTAATAAAATTAAATTAAATTATATTTAATTTTATTTTAATTTTTTAATTAAATTAAAAAATTGGATTGACCCAAGTCCTAGTTGAACTGGGACTAGTTCTTCCATGCACTTGGCTTATCCAATAAACCAATTAAACTTTATTGAATCAAGTCTAAACTAAATCTAATTAAATTATATTTAATTAGACTTAATTTTAATTTTTTAGCTTAATCAAATTAAGTCAATTAGCAATTAAATTGGTAATCCATGCTCCTGCAATATTTGCACTAGATTAAACATTAATCATATTGATCGTTTAATCTTAGAACGATTCTCAATTATTGATCAATCATTTGATTGGATCATAAACTCTAATATATGTGACTCTATAGATCCGAAGCTAAATCAATAGCATAGAAATAAATTTTTGTATCAATCGAAGTGACCATCTAGCAATGGTACCTGACAGCCAGATAGGTTGAATGTGTAGAATAACATCCTTAGAATTCATATGGATATAGTTTTCATATATTTCATCCCCTTAATCAAAATACTTGTAGGACACCTCAGAGTTCAACTATTAACTCCGATCAGACTGTCCACATTGTATTTCAAAATACCAAATCTATCTCATGAATTATCCTGGCCAATGTTTTGCTATATTGAAATACAGTGATACATTGTTCTCCAACTCTTGGAGTGGTCAATCCTATCTTGATCATACATCAATTTCGTAAGTATTTGACTGTGGCTAGAAGCCTTTTGTTATTAAATTAAAAATTTAATTAGTTTGATACCAAAGCATAGTGAGTTGCTTGCAAGCTACTGAGATGATCTCAGGTCTAAGAGACACTTATATCTATATCCCATCAAAGATATTCTTGATAGCAGAATGCTCTGAAGTTGATCACATTAAATGATGATGTACCACTATATCTCACCTGTATGCCATATCAGTGTCTTTACACTTCTTGGTTAAGAGGATAACCAACCTATATAGCATACAGTGATCTATGCTCGATAGACGTTGTCGTCCTTATTAACAATCTATCTTTTGGTCGTGAACAAGTTTAAGGACTAATCGATAAATCCTCTCTTTATCAAATCTAAATAATCCTAAGGACTTCATCACAAAAATGAAGTTTGTTAGAAGATAAAAAACTATGATGAAAAAATATCAAAAATATATTTTATTAATTAATAAATTAATTATAATTATAATATAGCTCAACCATCAATAGGCTAATGATTAGCTTTGGAACATATTTTTCAACATCTTCCATTTATCCTAAAGCCATTTGGCATATTATCTAATACCCATCTTTGACTTATGGTCGTCAAAATTCTTTATTGCAAGAGCTTTAGTAAAGGGGTCAGCTAGGTTTTTCTTTTCATCGATCTTTTGAAGAGATGTCATCTCGATCTACGATCTCTCAGATCCGATAGAAGTGATGCAGTATATGCTTCATCCGCTGGTGTGCTTTTGGTTCCTTTGTCTGACCTATGGCACCAGTGCTGTCGTAGTAGAGCAAGATCGGACCATCAAGAAAGGATTCTACTTCAAGCTTGGTGATGAACTTTCTCAGCCACACAGCTTTCTTCACTGCATCTGATGTTGCGATGTACTCTACTTTGCAAACAGAATCCATCATAGTATGCTGCTTGAAACTCTTCCAGTAGATGGCTCCACCATTTAGAGTAAAGATATATCTCGACATGCTTTTGCTATCATCATGATTAGATTGAAAGCTAGAGTATGTAAACTCCACAAGTTTTAGATCTAACTCATCATAAATTAACCATTGGTCCTTAGCATTTCTTAAATACTTAAGGATGGCTTTAACCACTTTCTAGTGATTTTCTCTAGGATCAGATTGGTATCTACTGACTACTTCTAGTGAGTATGCCACATCTGGTCTCATACATGTCATGGAGTATATGATACATTCCACTATCAAAGCATATGGGACTCTACTCGTACGCTCTCTCTCTTCAGAAGTTATCGGATAATCCTTCTTAGAGAGAGAAATTTCATGGCCTGTCGAAAGATAGTCCTTTTTGAAATTCTTCATGTGAACCTCTTTAACATAGTATCTATGTACGTAGACTGAGATAACCCAAACATCCTTTTAGATCTATCCCTATCAATCTTCATACTTAGGATGTAGTATGCTTCACGTAAGTCCTTCATGGAGAACTGAGATGATAACCAAACTTTTATTTCCTATAGTGCGGAAATGTCATTCCCGATTAAGAGAATATTATCCACGTACAAGATAAGGAATACCACTGCTAGATCATTTGCCCATTTATAAATATAGAGCTCTTCTTTGTTCTTAACGAAGCTATACATTTTGATCACCTTGTCAAAATGCATGTTCCAATTCTAGGATGCCTACTTTAATCTATAAATAGATCTCTAAAGCTTGCACACCTTGGACTCATCTATGGATGTGAATCCCTCAGGTTATATCATATATGCCTCTTCAGTCAGCTCTCCATTCAGAAAAGTTGTCTTCACATCTATTTGTCAGATCTTATAATCCAGATGGATAGCTATCGCAAGCATTATCCGAATGAATTTGAGTATTGCCATAGAGGAGAACATCTCATCATAGTCAATACCATAATGTTGACGATACCTCTTGACAATCAGATAGGCTTTATAGGTCTCTATCTTTCCATCTACATTCCTCTTTCTTTTGAAGACTCACTTACAACCAATGGATTTAATCCCTTTGGGTGTGTCTACTAATGTTCACATATTATTGACCTTCATGGACTCTACTTTAGACTTCATGGCCTCAAGCCATTTCTTAGAATCTGATCTCTATATTGCATCCATATAGGTGATCAGATCCTCATTGTTCTCATCGAGTTTGATGGGATTATTGTTCCAGATCAAAAAATTATAGTATCTATCCAAGTGACATGGTACTCTATTGGATCGTCTTAATGGTGCAGGTACATTAGGTTTTGGATCTAATTTAATCAAATTCGACTCAGGTTCAACTACAGGTGTTGGTCTTTTTACCTATTGAACTTTATCAAGTTCAATCTTAGAGGCAACAGTTCCTTCACCAATAAACTTCTTTTCTAAAAGGATTGTCTTAAGACTGACAAACATCTTTTGTTCATTAGCATGGTAGAAATAGTAACCCTTACTTTCTTTGGGATATCCTATAAACACATACTTATCAGATTGGGATCCAAGATTATTTGTATGCAAACGTTTGACATAGGCCAGACATCCCCAAACCCGTAGGTGAGAAAGTGTAGGCCTACGCCCAATCCATTTCTCATATAGAGTCTTTGCGATAGATTTATTTAGTATACTATTCAATATATAATATGCAATCTCAAGAGTATAACTCCAAAATGAAATAAGCAGACTAGCAAATCCCATCATGGATCGAACCATGTCTAACAAGGTTCAATTTCTTCTTTTCAATACATCATTATGCTATGGTGTTTCTGGAGGAGTCCACTATGAAAGAATCCTATTCTCTCCTAGATATGTCAAGAACTCACTGGATAGATATTCACCTCCTCGATCCAATCAAAGAGTTTTAATACTCTTCCTAGTTTGTTTTTCTACTACACTTTAGAATCTTTTGAATATTTCAAATAAATCAAACTTATGTTTTAATCAGATAGACATATCCATACTTGGATAGATCATTTATGAAAATAATGAAGTAGAAATATCCATCTCTAGCACCTGTGCTCATTGGTCCACATACATTAATATGTACAAGACCTAAGACCTTAGTGGCTCTCTCACTTTTCTAGTAAAAGATGACTTGGTCATTTTTTCAAGAAGATGGAACTCACGGGTTGAAAGTGATTCACAATCACTGATTTCGAGGATTTCCTCTTGGGTCAATCTGTTTATCCTATTCTTGTTGATGTGACCTAGCCTATAGTGCCATAGGTAGATATCAGAGATATTATCTAAACTAGGATGTTTTCTAGAAGTGTACATTATACTCATAGGCTATGATAAAATATAAATATCATTTCTTTATTATCCTTATATTATTATAACATCATTCATAATAATATCATAATAATCTTCTTTTATAGATAAATGATAACCATCTTTGGCCAAAAGGCTAACATAGATTATATTCATAAAAAAGAAAGGATAATAATGATATTCATTTAAAGAAATGATATTAGTATTGAGAATAAGTTGAACTATTCCCATAGCTAGAACTAGAACAGACTTTTCATCTCCAACATTCAAGAATCGCTCATTATTTTTAAATCTTCTACTAATTTGAAGTTTTTGCAATATATTGTAAATATGAACTAAACTTTTGATATTTAATACCCAAGTAGAAGTATCATAAATAAAAAAATTATAAGATATTATCATATAACATCCTTGATCAGTGACTACTTGCTCATCTCTCTTTTTTAGCCTATTGGGGTCATGAAAATCAAGATACTGAGGATAGTTCCTCTTCTAATGCTCTTGCTTCTTACAATAAAAGCATTCTGCCTGATCTAGATTATTTTTGGACCTTATGTTTAAATTGGGCATAGAGGCCCTAGCACGAACCACTTCGTACTGTTGAACAATATTTAACTTTTGATACTTATTATTGAAGTTGGATCCCATAAGTTTATCACTGTCTAATAGTGAATGGAGCAACTGTGGTTTGGGTTTAACTGTATAAAGAAGAACCAAAAGCCTAATTCATAATTAATTTATTAAACCTAAAGTTTTGGACTTTAATCAAAAGATTCTTCCACTATTTTATTCAAACTGGTAGCCTCTATCTCCAATTTGAGGAATTACCCTAATTTCTTAGTGGATACTAGAATCCACGTAGACTACACACAAACCTACCTATAGTTGATCAACCCATGTATATCTAAGGATAGGTTTATAACTAATTATTTTTTTAAATAATTTTTAATAATTTAATTTTGCCTCAGATATCTTTTCAGTAGGCTAGGGCCTTCACTGAAAGTTTCGGTTAGATCCAACCATTAACATAATCATACTTGATCCATCTAACTAATGAATGATTAAGTTCAATTATGATTGATCAATCTGATCATCATTTAGAGAGACACGGCTAAGAAATCATAATATGAATGATAATTTCATTAGCGTATAAGCACTAGGCCTATGGGCCTCCAATGATTATTCAACTAATGGACCCATTATCATCCACTTAATGGAAGGCTATGATCTAGTTATCACCATAACTATTTTATTTTAAGGACCTAATAATTTTAGAGAATTTTAATTTAAGAAAGAGAGAAGGTCAAATGAACTAGCTTGTCATGATCCTTCCACTGGCTTTACCAAGTCAGCTTAAGAGAGATCATTAATAGGTTGGTTAAGGAGCACCTAAATCAGTCATACTGATTTATCTAACTAACATGGGTCAGCTTAAATAGTCAAGTGATCTGATCAAAATATAATTTTATCAAGAGGCTAGATAAGTTCAGTCAGTGAGAGGGTCTGCCAAAGCTTATCTTAGATATCATCAGAAATGGTCAGGTAAGTGGGCTACTAATTAAAGACAATCGGTCTGGTTTATCTTAGGCACAAACTAGTTTAATTAGTCTCAATTAGATCAACCTAATAATTCATGCTAAACCACGTAGCTAAGAATCAAGTCCATCTTGGATCTCATTAAAGACATGAACTTGACTAACTACAACTATTATAATTAATCTAGAGAATCCTTGATCTAATCTAAGATAACAATTGATTAGATTTAGTTAATTCTCTAATTAAGTCTATTTTTTAATCTAATCCTAGGTCTAACCTAATTAATGGATCTAATCCCCACTAACTCATTTAATCCAATGTGTTATGATTTGCGTCTTAGGATCTTCAATTCAAAATCCTAGATCTTAATTAAATAACTTCTTAATTTTTAATTAAGTTTTGAGCTGAGGGTTGGGGTTCAGCTTTTCAAAAATAATTTTGATATTTATAAAATATTTTTATAATATGGTTCTACCAACCAAGTTGCATGTTTGATTCATAATCAAAATGCAAATAAGATAAGCATGAAACTACTTTAGATCTAATCTAAACAGGTTCATGTAATTAAAATAGTTTCAACTCTAATCAATCATAAATTATCTTAGATCAAATCTAACATATTTATCATAATCAAAATTAGATTAAAATATTTTTAATCAGATCATAAAATTTTTTAGATCTAATCTAAAATTTTATGATCAATATTTTAGATTTGCACGTACTAGGGCAATCTTTTCACTATAAGGGATAAACCTTACAGCAAGACAACCTTATAATCAATCCGTGCAATCTAAAATTTTTATTTTTAGATCTAAAACTTTTTTAAATTTAATAAATTTTAAATAAAATTAGATCATATCTAATAAATTTATGATAAGAAATAGATCTACACGAACTAGGACAACCTCTCCACTATAAGGGATAAATCTTACAATAGGACAATCTTATAATCGATTCATATGATCATGATTTTTAATTTTAAATTTAATAATTAGATTATAAATTAGATCTAATTTAAAAAAATAATTTAAATATATAAAAATAATCATATAATAATCAATCTGGCTTTGATACCAATTGAAGGAACCAGATTTAGGATTTCAGGGCTAGATCTTGAAACTTTTTCAAGATTAGGCAGCGGAAGACTAAAATAAATTAAAATTTATTTATAAAAACTAAAAAATCCTCAGATCTAAGATTCTATTATATGATTATAGTATGAGATTAAATAAAAAATTAAAAATATAAGAAAGAAAAATATGTTGATCATATCAACATGTATGTACACTACATCTAATGCAGGTATATAATAGTAGATCAGATCCATATTACCTGTGCATGTTAGATGTTATAACTTGCTGATCTAGGCTGAAGGATGAAGCTTCAAGATGCACACATGTTTGGCCTCTAAGAGATGTCCACATGAGCACATGAATCCCGATTAGAAGTTCGATGCTTCGAAATCAACATTGTATGCTAGTATTGTGCTGATCCTTCTTTGACGATCGATCCGATGCTTTCTTCTTTAAGATTTAGACTTACCAAAATATTAGAAGAAAGAGAAGAGATTTTTGGACCTGGGACACTACTCCAAAAATCTCTGAGAAGGAGGAAAAGGGGAGAAGAAAATAGTCCTAGAAGAAGACACTCTTCTTCTTCTTTGTTCTCTCACCTAGACATCTAGATTGGTGTCTTTAGAACTCCCAAGCCCAAGATGAATATTTATCTAATTTTCTCATGCCAAAAAGGCCTCTCAAATTTCTAGAATCTATGAAAAAATCAGCCCAAAAGTTATTTTAAATAATAAGATATGGAAGAATCCTTGTCTAGGTCAAATACCTAGACAAGGAATGTCCAAATTGGGCAAGACAAGGGGTGCCCAACTCTTGGGTTCCCCCTCCTTTTTCTTTGGCGTGGACTACCCCTTTTTGTTGCACAAAATGTCTCCTTTTTCCACCAAAAATTTTAGGAGAAAATAGAAAGTGGGTGGCATCTTATGGGAGGAGTTTTGGTTTGTTAGGATTCTATTACATAGAATTCAAAACTGCAAGAACCTGCCTTCTATTGACTTGGTCCACAACTTAATTCCATGTAAGAGAGAAGGAAAGCAAGTAGGCATGTGTGAAGACCTAAGATAAATGATTTTTCATGAAAAAATCCTAAAAAATAGGCATGGGGGCATGGGGTGGGCATGAGATATCGAATGGCGTAAGGAAAGAAGTCCTAGTTTCACTTGGACTTCTAATTTGACTTGGTCAAACATGATTTTTGAACCAAATTAAATCAAAATTAATTAAACCTAATTTGAGTAGATATTAATAAAATTAAGAGTCTAATAAAATTTAATTTAATTAGATTTAATTTTAATTTAAATTTTAATCAAATTAGAAAATTGGGTTGACCCCAGTTCTAGTTGAACTAGGACTAGTTCTTTCTTGCACTAGCTTATCCAATAAACCAATTAAACTTGATCCAATAAAATCCAAACTAAATTTAATTAAATTATATTTAATTAGACTTAATCTTAGTCCTTCAACTTAATCAAATTAAGTTAATTAGCAATCGAATTGCTAATCGATCCTCCTGCAATATTTGTACTAGGTTAAACATCAATCATATTGATCGTTTAACCTTCAAACGATTCTCAATCATTGATCAACCATCCAATCAGATCATGAACTCTAATGTATATGACCCCATAGGTCCAAACCTAAATTGATAGTATAAAAATAAATTTTTATACCAATCGAAGTGATCATCTAGCAATGATACCTGATGGTCGAATAGGTCGAATGTGTAGAACAACATCCTTAGAAATCATGTGGATATAGTTTTCATATAATTCATCCCCCTGACAAAAATGATCATAAGATACCTTAAAGTTTAACTATCAACTTCGATCAAGCTATCCACATTGTATATCAAAATACCAAATCCATCTCATGGATTACTTTGGCTAAGGTTTTGCTATATTGAAATACAGTGATACATTGTTCTCCAACTCTTGGAGTGGTCAATTCCATCTTGATTACACACCGACTTCGTAAGTACTTAACTATTCCTAGAAGCCTTCGATTACTGAATTAGAAATTTAGTTAGTTTGATACCAAAGTATAGTGAGTTGCTTGCAAGCTACTGAGGTGATCTCAGGTCTAAGGGACATTTTTACCTATATCCCATCAGAGATATTCTCGATAGCAGATTGCTCTAGAGTTGATCACATTAAGTGATAATGTATCCCTACATCTCACCTATATACTATACCAGTGTCTCCATACTCTTGGTTAAGAGGACAATCAATTTATGTGGCATACAATGATCTATACTCAATAGATGATGTCCTTATTAACAACCTATCTTTCGATCATGAATAATTTTAAGGACTAATCAATAAATCCTCTCTTTATTGAATCTAAATAGTCCTAAGGACTTCATCACAATAATGAAGTTCATTAGAAGATGAAAACTTATGATAAAAAATATCAAAAATATATTTTATTAATTAATAAATTAATTATAATTATAATATAACTCAACTATCAACAGACTGATGATTGATTTTGGAATACATTTTTCAATAGCCATAGTCCTAGCAAAGGAGTCTAGGTCTCACTAGAAATTTAAGCACATCGAGCAGCAATTCAACCTCATCCGCGATTACCTAAAGAAGAGATATGTTGAGGTTAAGAGAGTCGACACCATAGATAAAGTGGCTGACCCACTAACAAAGCCATTGAGCTAGCAGAAGATTGAAGCCAACTTAGAGAAGATGGAACTTTGATTTCTAGCCAATTAACTTTAGATTAAGTGAGAGTTTGTTAGATGTGTGCCCTAGAAGTCAGATTGGTTGACACTTGTAATACACTTTTAGGAATAATTTTATAATTTTGACTATAGATTAAAAAAAAAATTATTTTTCTATCATAGTGTGTATTTAAAGTGTCTATGATACATCTTTTGAGTTAATTATAATGATAATTTATATTTTCAAGAGTTGAAAATTTATGACATGAATTTTCATAATTAGCTCATAAACTGCTTCTGACCATAGGATCATCATAAGGATGGTGATCCATCTGGAAGATTAGTATATGATTGATTTCTTAGGATAGATGAGTCTTGAGTCTATAGTGTGGAGACACCAAAGTGAGAGTATAGGTACTTGTTAGAGAATGAGGATACTGAGCGTGACCACCTTGAGTAGTCATAAGAGAGTCTACCTTCTCGTCGATGATTGCCTCGATGCTATAGTGGTGTGTCTGATTCTTTGATATGAAGTGCATTGATAGTTCACCTTAAGGATGTTATAGTTTGACTATACCATAATTCGATCTCCTAACCATTCAAAATCCAAAGGTGTATGTTGGCTATAGCATGTTCATTGTAGGAATTGGATTACACCAATAGAGGATCTATCTACCTTTGTAGATGAGGAGTAGCCCTATGATGATCATGAGAATGAGTCCATAAGTCGATGGCCATGGCAGTGTAAAAATAATAGAAAGAGTTTCTATTAGAGTTTTACATTGAACTCGAATTGAATGATATTTTTATATGATGGATGTTAGGTTTGACGAGTTCACCTTAACCTTAATCCTATCAGGGCTTAAGATAGAAGAACCTAAGCACACAGGTAGTTGCACTGAGAGGTTTAGTTTTGATTCTGATGGATTGTCACCATATACTGCTAGGTGTCACTAGTAGATTTTGAAAATAATTAGATGATCTTGATGATCGATCATTCTAATTATATGAATCAAAAAAATTCTGATATATCGAAAGGTATTTCGATGATATCGATGATAGAGATCATAACATATCTCATTACCATATGGAACTGGACCTAACTGGATCACACAAATAAGGATTTGAATCTGAATATGATCAATTAGGCTAAGTCAGTTTGATTGATTTGGATAAGATCCGATTAGGTTCAAGAAAATCATGCTAGCACATGATTTAGCCTAACATTCTCCTTCTATAGTCTTTTTGGTTCATCTTGGATGAGTTTGACTCATCCAAAATTCTGATTGGAGCCTATCTAGGTTGGAAAAGATTTATCTTAATTCATCAGATGAATTTAAAGCAATACCTACCAATTTCTGTCACCTGCCATTTTCTATTTCGGACATAGGTCAAAGGTTGACCCTGTTGTAAGAAAGAAGGGATAGGGGGCGTGCGCCCCCTGGAGAATTTCTATGGGCACGCACCCCTAGATTGATCACATATGTATATTTAGTGTGTATTTAGTGTCTGTGATACATCCTTTGAGTTAATGGCAATGATAATTCATATTTTCAAGAGTTGAAAATTTAAGACATGAATAATCATTATTAACTCATAAATTGCTCCCGATCATAGGATCATTGCGAGGATGGTGATTGATCCGAAAGGTTGGTGTACAATCGCTTCTATTTAGTAGATGAGTCTTGAGTCTACGGTGTGGAGACACCGGAGCGAGAGTATAGGTACTCATTAGAGAACGAGGGCACTGAGCGTGACCACCTCGAGTAGTCATTAGGGAGTCTACCTACTCGTTAATGGCTGACTCGATGCTGCAGTAATGTGTCTGGTTCTTTGACCTGAGGTGCATCAGCAGTTCACCTTGAGGGTGTTATAGTTTGACTACACCATTACTCGGTCTCCTAGCCATATGGAACCCTGAGGTGTATGTTGGCTATGACATGTTCATTATAGGAACTGGATGGCATCAAGATGGAATCTATCTACCTCGGTGGTAAAGGAGCAGCCCTATGATGATCATGAGAGTCAAGTCCAGAAATCCATGGCCATGGTAGAGTGAAATAATAGAAAGAGTTTCTATTTAGATTTTCACATTGGACTTGAATCGAATGATTACATCATATGACAGAGACTAGGGTTTGACGAGTTTACCTTAACCCTAATCTGATCGGGGCTCAAGATAGAAGAACTTAATCACACAGGTAGCTGCACCAAGAGGTTCACATTCAGCTCTGATGGGATTGCCACCATATACTGCTAGGTGTCACTGGTGGATTTTGGGAAGCAATTAGAATGATTTAGATGATCGATCATTCTAGCTGTTCGAATCAGAAGAGTTCTGATCCATCGAAAGGAGTTTCGATGATGTCGATGATAGAGATCATGACATATCCCATTACCATATAGAACTGAACCTAACTGGGTCACACAAATAAGGGTTTGAATCTGGTGATCATCAATTGAACTAATCTAGTTCAATTGATCTGAATGAGATTCAATTAGGTTCAAGGAAATCGTGCTAGCACTCGATTGAACCTAACGTTCTTCTTTTGCTATCATAAATAAGTTGTCCTGTCTGAGCCAAAGGAGTTTGTGCTCAAACAAAGGCCTTCATATGGTCTGACTGGAGGTTGTCCAAGTCAGAAAAGGTTGTCTTATTTGTAAGACACTACCTGCCATTTTTGGTCACCTGCCATTTCTTGTTCTTTGACTTTGGTCAAAAGTCTACCTTTGACTGGTCAAACGTTGACCATTGACACTTTGACTTTTGACCACATGTCATGCACCTATTGGAGAGCTGGTGGGGGCCTGTCCCCCTGCCAGAACCTGGCAAGGAGGAGGGCGCACGCCAAGAGTGGGGTGCGCCCAAGACTCTTGGCGTGCGCCCAAGATTGGAGGAGTCTTGGAGTCCTTGTTGGACAAGGACTCCACCTCTCTTTTGGATTCCAATTAGAGTTCTTCCTAAAACCAACTTTGACTGGTCTTAGGCACCCTCTAAGTAGGAATCCAGGGGTCTCTATTCCCACCAATCAGATTTAGATCTGATTTCACAAAGGGTTGTGATTGGTTGGGAGGAAGAGGAGTTGGATCACGCTTAGTCTATAAAAAGGACCCTGCGCCCAACTCAGTTTATGATTCAATTAAGAATTGAAAACCTCATGCCCCAAGGCTGCCTCTCCCCTCCTCCTCCATGCCAAATTTTCTTCTCCTTCTCCTCTCCATGTCCAAAAGAGTTTTGGACCTTGGTTGGTGTGATCTAGATCAAAGAAAGACGATCAAAAGTAAGAAGGCTGCACTGCTGCAAAAGGACGACTGCTGATCTTCAAAAGGAGTTTTGAAGATCCTCCAGATCAGATCCAGATCTGATTTTTGGAGGTGTGATAGAGAAGAAGAGGATCTCCAGATCCTAGCCCGAGTGGATACCGGTAGAGGCCAGGCGCTTGCGTGGCTAGATCCAGAACCTTCCGCTGCAAACAGGATCATCAACAGGGTAATAGGATTACCCAAATTCAGGTAAATTAAATTTGATTTAATTTATTATTATTTTATTTTATTTATTAAAATAATAAGAATAAGATCTGAAATACATCAAGATCTGATTGGGATCAAGAGAAAAATTTTTGAAATATATCTCTTGATCTGATCAGATCTGAACGAACCTGGATCCGAAAAATCAGGATTTTCCTTCAACTGGATATCAGAGCCATGGTTCTAAAATTATTTAGATCTAATTTTAAATTTATTTTAATTAGAAAATAAGTGATTTTAGATGTCACATGAGATGTGATCAGATCTAAAATCATAAAAAATTAAAATTAAATAATTTGGATCTAAGATTAGAAGATATGCATGACTAGTTCTAGAATAGAATAGTTCTATAGAATAGTCTTGCATGTTCTTGATTTAATCTGATTAAATCATATTTTAGATCTTTTTATTTACTATTTTTTGATATTATAAGTGTTATAATAACATCTAAAAAATAGTAAATAAAAATTATTTAATTTTTTGAATATCATATGAGATATGATTGATGCATGTCTAGACTAGTTGTAGAATAGTTCTACATAATTATCTAGATTAGAATTTATTTTGATTAGATCAATTTAAATCTAATTTTTTAGATTATTATGAGATAATTTAGATCTGAAAACATGCATGATTATGATACATGAGATGTATGCAAAATATGCCATAATTAGATCTAATTTATATATGAGATATATGATATAGATCTGATATTGTTTTGATTAAGATTATTGAAGGGTTTAAAGGTTCG
The DNA here is from genome assembly GCA_006176705.1 of Cocos nucifera. Classification (NCBI taxonomy): domain Eukaryota; kingdom Viridiplantae; phylum Streptophyta; class Magnoliopsida; order Arecales; family Arecaceae; genus Cocos; species Cocos nucifera. Next base: position 25,079 of record QRFJ01004730.1, on the reverse strand, counting down.
ATGGGGTGTTCTTATGATGTGTAGGGGTGCTGCGTGTTCGTCCTTAATCAGAAACCCAAAACTTACTTTCTGCAAAACCCTAGATCCTGAAACCCTAGGATTTATTGTGCATATTTTGTTTATGAACCCTACGAATATTAATTAGGTCTAAAATTGAGAATTTCAGATCTAAGACATATTCATAATACTGGGTTCGGGCTTGGGTAGCTCAATTAGGTCTAAGCGGTTGATCAAACCGAATCAAGAGTTGGTTAGATGGGATCAACAATGCTTAAATTGACCAGCCTAATAGGATTAAGTCTGGGTCAAGATCGAGTCACGATCAAGCAAGACCTAATTAGGCTCAGAGGTTAGAGTCTGGATTGTAGGCTAACCCAATTGGTTCTGACTCAACAATTTGGTGTCTAAGGTAAGTTTGGCACAGACGACCGACTGGTTTTTAATTGGAAGCTACTCGACCTGAATGCGTTCTTGTACGAGTTAATGGCATATTCCTTCCACCGGTCTCACTTACCTGGCCATATCTGTTGACACAGTTCTGATCTGAGGTGGTCAATAATCCGAGCTAACCCATGCCACTAGGTTAGTCATAATTGTTATGACTAAGCCAAGTCTAGTTTAATGAGACCTGAATCAATTCTCCCTAAGAAAAGATTAAGTCTGAGGTCTTCCACCATTGTAGATGTGCGGGCCCTTCCCGGGGTTGATTGTTCTCGGCTGGATACAGTGGCTCAGTTGCACCGGGAAGACGCAACCATGTCTATTAGGCATTGGATGCTATGGGCTGGAGGATGAGTTGGGCTCAATATTCCGGATACGGTGAGAGACCTCAATTAGGAACCCAGTCTATGCAAATGGTGGGTCTGACTTAACTAAGGAGTGGATCAATATTCCGGATACGGTGAGATTCATGAATTAGAGACCAAGTTTGGGTGCACCATGATTAGAGAATCATTGAACAAGAGTTGTTCACTCATTGGCTAACCCATCACCAATAACTGTTAGGTGAGGTGATGAGTCAGTTGGTGAGACCGCACCACCCACTAGAAATCATCAATCGGAGATTTTCGCATCTCTACAGAGGGAGTGTAGGGATCCGAGAAAATAGTGGGAGCTAATTTGTTTAAAAATAAAATCCCTAAACAAATTGGTCAAGTCAAAATTACAGTATCTAACTAGAATCTTTGACTCTCTACAGGAAAATGTCTGCGTCCAACCCACTGGCACGTATCCTAGACACACATAGACTGACTGGACCCAATTATAAAGATTGGCTCAGGAACTACAAAATTGTTTTGGGTTCAGAGAAGTTAACACATGTTTTGGACCAGGACCCTCCCACCTTACCAGCTCGTCCATCACTGAACAGAGAGCGTCTCTGGAAAAATGGATTGACGAAGATAATAAGGCCAGATACTACATGTTGGGCTCGATGTCTGATGAGCTCCAGCGCCAACATGAAGATATCGGGACTGCTCGCCAAATGTTGGCTCACCTGCAGGAGATGTTTGGTGAACAGAGTCGCGCAGCCAAATATCAAGTCACGAAATGACTTTTTAAGGCTAAGATGCGTGATGGGCAGTCAGTCCAAGATCACTGTCTGACAATGATCAAGGACATGGAAGAGCTTGAGAAGCTCGGTGTGAAGTTGGACTTGGACCTGCAGAATGATATTATTCTGCAATCCTTGACTGATGCATATGGGCAATTCATCATGAATTACCACATGCATAAACTTCAAGAATTCCTTGGCCGAGTTGATGAATATGCTGGTTACCGCTGAGCTTTCTATGAAAGGTTCTAAAGGCTCAGTTCTTGCTATGGAACGGACTTCTTCCAAAAGAAAGTCTTATGGAAAGAAAAAGAAGTCTGTGAAAAAGCAAAAGGTAGAAGGATCAAAGAAGAAGAAGGCAGAACCGAAGAAAAAGGCCGATGGCAAAGGAAAGTGTTTCCATTGCAACAGCGACGGCCATTGGAAGCGGAACTGCCCTACTTACCTGGCCACCCTAAAGAACAAGAAGGAAGGTCCTTCTGGAGGTATGCTCGTTATTGAGTCTAACCTTACGGTTTCTTCTGCATCCAGTTGGGTGCTTGACTCTGGTTCTAGTGCTCATCTGTGCACTTCTATGCAGGGTCTTGAGGATAGCAGGAGGCTGAGGGATGGAGACATGATCCTACGCGTCGGTAATGGAGCAAGAGTTGCTGCAGTAGCCGTGGGAACATACCCTCTTCGATTACCATCTGGTTTAGACTTAGTTTTGAAAGACTGTTATTTTGTGCCTGCAGCTAGCAGGAATTTGATTTCTGTTTCATGCTTAGCACAAGAAGGTTATGTGATCACCTTCTTTAAGGACCATTGTAACATTCTTTATGAAAGAAATAAAATTGCAAATGGTTTCCTTATTAATGGTCTTTATCAGCTACATATTGATGTACCTGTTCTAACTATCGAGCAAAACGTGAATGCCAAACGACCTAGGGATAGTCCAAACGACAGATATCTATGGCACCTGAGATTAGGTCATATAGCAGAAGATAGGATCAACAAATTGGAGAAAAATGGGCTATTGAGTCCATTGACTTTCCGAGTCATATCCAACTTGTGAATCTTGTCTTCAAGGCAAAATGACTAAACTCCCTTTTGTTGGACATGGGGAGAGGGCCACAGATCTCCTTGCCCTAGTACATACTGATGTGTGCGGCCCATTTGATGTGCCGGCTAGAGGCAATTTTGTCTACTTCATTACCTTTACCGATGATCTGTCTAGGTATGGGTATGTGTATCTTATGAGACACAAGTCTGAAGCTTTTGAAAAGTTCAAAGAATTCAGACATGAAGTAGAAAAACAAACTGGAAAACCCATTAAGGTTCTTCGATCAGATCGAGGAGGTGAATACCTTAGCCGGGAATTCCTAGACTATCTTAAGGAAAATGGCATAGTCTCTCAATGGACTCCACCAGGAACACCTCAACTCAACGGGGTTTCAGAACGGAGAAATCGGACTCTATTGGATATGGTTCGATCCATGATGAGCTTCACAGACCTCCCAGATTTTCTTTGGGGACATTCATTATTAACTTCAATTTATCTACTGAATAGGGTTCCCTCTAAAACCGTTCCTACCACACCGTATGAGATATGGCACGGTAAGAAACCAAGTCTGAGTCATCTCAGAATTTGGGGTTGTCCGGCTCATGTCAAAAGACAACAAGCGGACAAGTTAGAGTTTAGGTCCTTTAGAGCTCGATTCATAGGATATCCTAAAGAGTCATTAGGATACTATTTCTACATTCCAGAAGACCACAATGTGATTGTGAGTCGACATGCCATATTTCTTGAAAAATAGTTTATTCAAGATAGTGGCATTGGAAAGCAGATTAAGCTTGATGAGAAAGTCTCACAAGCAGAAACGAGCTAAGGACCAAGTGGAACCAAATCAGGTTGAGCCAATAAGAACACTACCTCCTCCACCTCGTAGATCGGAAAGAGTTTCCCGTCCCCCTGAAAGATACTTAGGTATTATTTCAGAGGATGTAGAGGAAATGTTCCTCATAGGTAATGGTGCTCATGGTGATGATCCCAAAACCTACAACGAGGCGATATCAGATATCGACTCCGAGAAATGGCTTGAGGCAATGAAGTCAGAAGATTCGACTCGATGCACTCAAACCAAGTCTGGACCTTGGTAGATCCACCAGAAGGTATAGTACCTATTGGGATGTAAATGGATCTTCAAGAGAAAGATTGGTGCAGATGGGAATGTGGAGACATTCAAGGCTAGACTAGTGGCAAAAGGTTATAGTCAACGTGAAGGCATTGACTATCAGGATACCTTTTCCCCAGTGGCTATGCTAAAATCCATCCGCACATTGCTTGCTGTTGCAGCCTATTTCGATTATGAAATATGGCAAATGGACGTGAAAACGGCATTCCTAAATGGATATCTTGAGGAAGATATCTATATGGAACAGCCGCTAGGTTTCACATCCAGTGATACTGATCACAAGGTTTGCAAGCTGCAAAGGTCCATATATGGACTTAAGCAAGCATCTCGGAGCTGGAACACTCGTTTTCAATGATGTGATCAAAAAGTTTGGTTTCATCAAAAACGAAGAGGAACCATGTGTTTTCAAAAGGGTCAGTGGGAGCGCTGTTGTCTTCCTCGTATTGTACGTGGATGACATCCTCCTTATTGGGAATGATATTCCCATGTTGACATCAGTCAAGATGTGGTTGTCCTAAGGAATTCTCCATGAAAGACCTAGGTGAAGCATCCTTTATTCTAGGAATTAAGGTCTATAGGGATAGACCGAATAGGATGCTAGGACTTTCACAGAAGATGTACATAGAGGAAGTACTAAAGAGGTTTAGTATGGAAAACTCTAAGAGGGGATTAATACCCTTCAGACATGGTATTCATCTTTCCAAGAAGATGTGCCCCAGCACACCTGAGGAAATAGAACGCATGAGCAAGATCCCTTATGCTTCTGCAATAGGGAGCCTCATGTATGCCATGCTATGTACACGACCTGATATAGCCCATGCTGTGAGTGTCACAAGCAGATATCAGTCAAATCCAGGTGAAGAACACTGGACTTCTGTGAAAGTGTATCCTTAAGTACTTGAGAAGAACTAAGGATATGATGTTGGTCTTTGGTAATGGAGAACTCCTGGTCCAGGGATACACAGACTCGGACTTCATGTCCGATATAGATGATCGAAAGTCGACATCTGGAAGTCTGTTTGTGTGCAATGGTGGAGCTGTCAGCTGGAAGAGTTCCAAGCAAACTGTGATAGCAGATTCCACCATGGAAGCAGAATATATAGCTGCATCAGAGGCTGCAAAGGAAGCGTTCTGGTACAAGAAGTTTGCTGCAGAAATTGGAGTAATGCCATCAGATGCCATTCCTCTTTACTGCGACAACAATGGCGCCATAGCCCTTGCTAAGGAGCCGAGGTCTCACCAGAAGTCCAAGCACATTGAGCGGCGATATCATCTCATCCGCGATTACCTTGAGAAAGGTTACGTTGAGGTCAAGAGAGTCAACTCCTCCACAGATAATGTGGCAGACCCACTTACAAAGCCGTTGGGCCAGCAGAAGATCGAAGCCCACCTTGAGAAGATGGGACTTAGACTTGTAGCCAATTGGCTTTAGGACAAGTGGGAGATTGTTAGATATATGTGCCCTAGAAGCCAGAATTGGCTGACACTTGTAATACACTTCTAGGGGCAAAATTGTAATTTTGACTATAATTAATAAATGGGTTATTTTCTATCACACATGTGTATTTAGTGTCTGTGATACATCCTTTGAGTTAATGGTAATGATAATTCATATTTTCAAGAGTTGAAAATTTAAGACATGAATAATCATTATTAACTCATAAATAGCTCCCGACCATAGGATCATCACGAGGATGGTGATTGATCCGGAAGGTTGGTGTACGATCGCTTCTCTTTAGTAGATGAGTCTTGAGTCTACGGTGTGGAGACACCGGAGCGAGAGTACAGGTACTCGTTAGAGAACGAGGGCACTGAGCGTGACCACCTCGAGTAGTCATTAGGGAGTCTACCTTCTCGTCAATGACTGACTCGATGCTGCAGTAGTGTGTCTGGTTCTTTGACCTGAGATGCATCGGCAGTTCACCTTGAGGGTGTTATAGTTTGACTACACCATTACTCGGTCTCCTAGCCATATGGAACCCTGAGGTGTATGTTGGCTATGACATGTTCATTGTAGGAACTGGATTGCATCAAGATGGGATCTATCTACCTCGGTGGTAGAGGAGTAGCCCTATGATGATCATGAGAATCAAGTCCTGAAGCCCATGGCCATGGCAGAGTGAAATAATAGAAAGAGTTTCTATTTAGATTTTCACATTGGACTCGAATCGAATGATTACATCATATGACAGAGACTAGGGTTTGACGAGTTCACCTTAACCCTAATCTGATCGGGGCTCAAGATAGAAGAACTGAATCACACAGGTAGCTGCACCAAGAGGTTCGCATTCAGCTCTGATGGGTTGCCACCATATACTGCTAGGTGTCACTGGTGGATTTTGGGAGCAATTAGAATGATTTAGATGATCGATCATTCTAGCTGTTCGAATCAGAAGAGTTCTGATCCATCGAAAGGAGTTTCGATGATGTCGATGATAGAGATCATGACATATCCCATTACCATACAGAACTGAACCTAACTGGGTCACACAAACAAGGGTTTGAATCTGGTGATCATCAATTGAACTAATCTAGTTCAATTGATCTGAATGAGATTCAATTAGGTTCAAGGAAATCGTGCTAGCACTCGATTGAACCTAACGTTCTTCTTTTGCTATCATAAATAAGTCGTCCTGTCTGAGCCAAAGGAGTTTGTGCTCAAACAGAAGTCTTCTTATGGTCTGACTGGAGGTTGTCCAAGTCAGAATAGGTTGTCTTATTTGTAAGACATTACCTGCCAATTTTTGGTCACCTGCCATTTCTTGTTCTTTGACTTTGGTCAAAAGTCTACCTTTGACTGGTCAAACGTTGACCATTGACCCTTTGACTTTTGACCACATGTCATGCACCTATTGGAGAGCTGGTGGGGGCTTGTCCCCCTGCCAGAACCTGGCAAGGAGATGGGCGCACGCCAAGGGAGGCGTGAGCCCAAGTAGGAGGCGCCCAAGAGGCGACATGGAGTCCTTGTTGGACAAGGACTCCATCTCCCTTTAGGATTCCAATGAGAGTTCTTCTAAGAATCCAGTTTGACTGGTCCAAGGCACTCTCCAAGTAGGAATCCAGGGGACTCTAATCCCACCAATCAGATTTAGATCTGATTTCACAAAGGGTTGTGATTGGTTGGGAGGAAGATGACTTGGATCACGCTTAGTCTATATAAGAGACCCAGCGCCCAAGTGAAAAAATCAATTCAAGAATAATCAAGAAGCAATCTTCCCACGCCCCAAGGCTGCCTCTCTCCCCTTTCTCCACGCCATACTCTCATCTCCCCTTGCTCTCCACGTCCAAAAGTGTTTTGGATTTGGATTGGTGCGATTTAGATCAAGAAAAGGAGATCAAAAGCAAGAAGGCTGCGCTGCTGCGAAGAACGACTGCAGATCTTCAAAAGGAGTTTTGAAGATCCTCCAGATCAGATCCAGATCTGATTTTTGGAGGCGTGATAGAGAAGAAGAGGATCTCCAGATCCAGCCCGAGTGGATACCGGTAGAGGCCAGGCGCTTGCGTGGCTTGATCCAGAACCTTCCGCTGCAAACAGGATCATCAACAGGGTAATAGGATTACCCTATTCAGGTAAATTGAATGTGATTTAATTTATCCTTTTCATTTAATTTTTATTAAATAAATAAGAATCAGATCTGAAGCATCCCTGATCTGATACAGATCTAAGAGAAAATTTTTTGAAATATATCTCTTGATCTGATCAGATCTAAATGAACCTGGTCCAGAAAATTAGAATTTTCCTTCACTCTCTTCTCCATGCCAAGTGTTGGGCATGAGTTTAGAAGGAAGATCAATCTTATTTGGCACAAAGATCAGGAAAGAAGACAAGCTATTTGTGATAAGAATGCGTGTCCTTTAGAGATAGATTTGAAGGATCAACCAGAAGATTCTTGATCTAATTTTTGGTGATCAGATGCAAAAGGAGAGCACCTCCAGATTCAACCTGAGTGGACTCTGGTTGAGGCCAGGCACATGCATGGCTTGATCTAGGACCTCAGACTTGCACAGATCATCATCAGGATAATAGTCTACCCTGAGCAAGTAACATCTGATATTTTTATTTTATTTTTAATTTTTATTTTTAATATCAAATCATTAGGATCAGATCAAAGAACTCTTATATCTGATCGAATTGAATAATTTTTTTTAAAAAATCTACTTCAGATTTGAACGATCCTATGGTGGAAAATGCTAATTTACCTTCATGCCATTCATAAAATAAAATAGAAAAATTTGACTGAAGAAGAATTTGACTGAATGAAGTTCAATCAAAAAGAAATTTGGCTAGCTAGAGTCCTTGATGTAAAATTGGTGAGATATACTATCATTCGTAGTAAGAAAATTTGGCCATCCTCGAGGTCGATCGACAAACAAAGTTGAGCTATACTGAGATTTGATACTCGACAGAGTTCTGCCAATACCAGGATCAGAGTTAGTTGGTTAATAATTTTTTTCACTATTTAAGTTCGTTTGGATGAAGTTCATCATGCCTTTAGCTAATTCTATAGTCATTGAAAGAGGGCTGGCGATTATAATTGAGAAGGTTGTCCGGCATACACAAGTTGGAGGTCGACCTTTTTAAATTTGGATGGAACTGGAGAATGGCTTGGGTGAAGTTCGGACATAGCTGTCATGACTTTAGATGAAGCTACACAAAGATCGGACATTCCACTAGACTTCGGCGTGAGCTATTTTACCCCCAACAATAGTGTTCGGCAAAGTATTATGATTCTAATATGAATTGAAGATCTTGATCAGATTTATATTATAATGTTGACTTTGTTTCTTTATAAGTGCACTACACATTTGGATAATTGGAAATGAAGATCAAAATCTATATTTTCATCTACTAGGGAGTAAGGAATCTAGGATGGTAATATTGGATCCTAATGAAACTAATCTGATAATTATGGTATCCATTACTTTTGTGAAAAAGAAGAATATATGGTAAAAAAAATATTATAGAGAACTTTTTCTATTGAAATATTTTGAGGTAGTTAGTTGAAAATGCACAAGAGATTACAATTGGATAATATGAATGCTAGCTTTAGAATTGATTTTGATAATATCAAAAGTATTTAAGTATAAATCATGATTACTAATGATGCTTTTGAGAGTGATTGTAGGTTTCTCATAATGCTTAATAGTTGATTTCATTTAAGAAGAAACCCTCTCAAATTTATGTGAATACTTTATTTGGAAGTCAAAAATTCATGTTTGGAAGCAAAGAAATTGATCGTTCGATATGAAAAATGTTGGACAAATAAAAAGTTTAGTCTAGAAGGACCCTCAATAAGCTCAACTATTCACAAATTAAGTTTAAGAAAGAAAGTCTAGCCTATATCATATTTGAGTATGAAAAGCTTTTTAAAATCAATTTTGGCATGCCTGGTGTTGGTGCAGAATTTGATCGACGTCGGATCGAGCTGGAGCTGAGGAAGAAGTTGCTGTCAGTGACTTACAAAATAAAGTCCCATCCGGAGTCGGTGGTGGTGGCTCTGACAAGATCCTCCGACAATCAAGTCAGCTCTTCTAACCAACAGAAATGGAGTGCTCAGAAAAGAGTTTGATAGAGTTTCGGAAAGAAGAAGAGAGTTTAGAGAAAATATATCTAGAGGATCTCTTTTATTGATAGATTTCGAAGCAGATTAATAGTGACAGTCATAATCATCTAGTAGTAGGCCACTCGAGGCCATATAGAGTTTGTTATGGAGAGAGGTGTCTGTTGTCGTGATATGGCCATTTGTTGAGATTTAATAGTCAAAGTTTGGAGGAAGCAGGCATTGGTTGGTGAAGAACTTTGAGATATATCAATTACAGAGGAGTTCAAACTCCTGAAGAAAATACATCTAAAAGAGATCATCTAGGAGGAATACTACTTAAAATCTGGAAGTAATCCGCTAGAGGAATCCAGATGAAGTTTGGCTGAAGGAGAAATCTAGAAGGAGTTTGGCTCCTTAGAAATTTGATTGAAGGAGAGGACCAGAAGGAGTTCGACTCTTATAAAAATTTGACTAAAGAAGAGGTCTGGAAGGAGTTTGGCTTCTAGAGGAATTTGACTGAATGAGAGATCCGAAAGGAGTTCGGCTCCTATAGGAATCCGACTGAAGAAGAGGTTCGAAAGGAGTTTGGCTCCTATAGGAATTCGACTGAAGGAGAGATCTAGAAGGAGTTTGGCTCCTAGAGAAATCCAATTGAAGGAGAAGTTTGGAAGAAGTTTGGCTTCTAGAAGAATCCATCAGAAGGAGAAGTCTGGAAAGAGTTTGGCTCTCGAAGGAATTTGACTAAAGAAGAAGCTTGGAAGGAGTTCGGCTCCTGAAGAAATTCATCTAAAGGAGAAGTCTGAAAGAAGTTTGGCTTCCAAAGGAATCTGACTGAAGGAGAGATCCGAAAGAAGTTTGGCTCTTGAAGGAATCCGACTGAAGAAGAAGTCCGAAAGAAGTTTGGCTCCTAGAGGAATCCATCTGATGGAGAAGTCTGGAACAAGTTTGGCTCCCAAAGGAATTTGACTAAAGAAAAAATTCGAAAGAATTAGACCGTTGGAGGAGTTCAGTAGCTAAAGGAGTTCGACTAGGGCTCGATTGATGAACGGTTTGGCCGATTGAAGGAGTTCGGCTAAGGTTCGGCCACTGGAGGAGTTCGACAGGGGTCTGACCGCTGAAGAAGAATTTTTGATCAAAGCTCTTCCATGATTATCAGTTGCATTAGGCTAAGCATCAGGCTAGACTTTGGTAGGAGCGAGGTTTATCCCCAATAATAGTCCCTCCACTTTCGAGTTTGAAATTCGAAGGAAGGAAGTACAAAAAATATGATAGCCAAAGTTCTTTTTGGGGCTCTACACCCATTAGGATTGAAGCTCATGGGAGATCTTATCTCTAGCCGAGGTTGATGATGAAGTTGAAGCTCAGAGAAGATCTTATCTCCAACCGAGGTGGACATTGAAGTTGAAGCTCAGGGGAGATCTTATCTTCAGTCGAGGTTGACGTTGAAGTTAAAGCTTGAGGGAGATCTTTATCACCAGCCGAGGTTGACGTTGGAGTTGAAGCTCGGGGAAGATTTTATCTCCAGTCGAGGTTGACATTGAAGTTGAAGCTTGGGAGAGATCTTATCTTCAGTCGAGGTTGACGTTTGAGTTGAAGCTCGGGGGAGATCTTATCTGCAGTCGAGGTTGACATTAAAGTTGAAGCTCGAGGGAGATCTTATCTCCAGTCGAGATTGAAGGAGATCTTTTCTCCTACTGACATTGCAGTTGAAGCTCAGGAGAGATCTTATCTTCAGTCGAGGTTGAAGTTGAAGTTGAAGTTTGGGGGAGATCTTATCTCCAACCGAGGTTGATGTTGGAGTTGAAGCTCAGAGGAGATCTTATCTCCAGTTGAGGTTGACATTGGAGTTGAAGCTCGAGGGAGATTCTTATCTCTAGTCGAGGTTGACATTGAAGTTGAAGCTCGAGGGAGATCTTATCTCCAACCGAGGTTGAAGTTGAAGCTCGGGGGAGATCTTATCTCCAACCAAGATTGAAGTTGAAGCTCGAAAGAGATCTTATCTCTGATCGGGGTTGAAGGAGATCTTATCTCCTATCGAGGTTGAAGGAGATCTTATCTCCTGTTGAGGTTGACATTGAAGTTTGGAGGAGATTTTTATCTCCAGTCGAGGTTGAAGGAGATCTTATCTTCTATTGAAGGGTTGGAGCTTGAAGGAGATCTTATCTCTAGACGAGGTTGAAGAAGATCTTATCTTCTGTTGATGTTGATGTTGAAGTTGAAGCTTGAGGGAGATGTTATCTCCAGCCAAGGTTGAAGGAGATCTTATCTCTTATTGAGATTAGCGTTTGAAGCTCGGAGAGATCTTTATCTCCAGTCGAGGTTGAATGAGATTTTCTCCTATTGAGGTTGGCATTGAAGCTTGTGGGAGATCTTATCTCTAGCCAAGATTGAAGTTGAAGCTCGGAGGAGATGTTATCTCCAGTCGAGGTTGAAGAAGATCTTATTTCTTGTTGAGATTGACGTTGAAGCTCGGAAGAGATCATATCTCCAATCGAGGTTGAAGAAGATCTTATCTCCTGTTGAGGTCATCATTGAAGCTTGGAGGAGATCTTATCTTCTATCGAGGTTGAAGAAGATCTTATCTCTTACTGATGTTGAAGCTCGGGGAAGATCTTATCTCTAGTCAAGATTGAAGGAGATCTTATCTTCTGTTGAGGTTGATGTTGAAGTTCGAGAAAGATCTTATCTCCAGCTGAGGTCGAAGGAGATCTTATCTCTTATTAATGTTGACGTTGAAGTTGAAGCTCGGGGGAGATCTTATCTTCAGCTAAAGTTGAAGGAGATCTTATCTCCTATTGAGGTCATCGTTGAAGCTCGAGGAGATCTTATCTCCTATTGAAGGATCTTATCTCTATTGAGCTTGAAGCTCGGAGGAGATCTTATCTCCCGTCGAGATTGAAGGAGATCTTATCTCTTTTTGAGGTTGACGTTGAAGCTCGAGAGAGATCTTTTCTCCAAGCGAGGTTGAAGGAGATCTTATCTTCCATTGAAGGGTTGGAGTTGAGAGAAATCTTATCTCCAGCCGACGTTGAAGGAGATCTTATCTCTTATTGATATTGATGTTGAAGTTGAAGCTCAGGGGAGATCTTATGTCCAGCTAAGGTTAAAGAAGATCTTATCTCCGATTGAGGTTGACATTGAAGTTTGGGGGAGATCTTTATCTCCAACTGAGATTGAACGAGATCTTATCTCCTGTTGAGATTGGCATTGAGCTCGAAGGAGATTTTATCTCCAGCCGAGGTTGAAGTTGAAGCTCGGAGGAGATCTTATCTCCAACCGAGGTTCAAGAAGATCTTATCTTCTGTTGACATTGACATTGAAGCTCGGGAGAGATCTTATCTTCAGTTGAGGTTGAAGGAGATCTTATCTCTTGTTGAGATTGGCGTTTAAGCTCGAGGAGATCTTATCTCCAGCCAAGATTGAAGTTGAAGTTCGAGGGGGATCTTATCTCCAATCAAAATTGAAGGAGATCTTATCTCCTGTTGAGGTTGACGTTGAAGCTTGAGGGAGATCTTATCTCCAACCAAGGTTGAAGGAGATCTTATCTCCTATTGAGGTTGGCATTGAAGCTCGGTGGAGATCTTATCTCCAACCGAGGTTGAAGGAGATCTTATCTCTTGCTGAAGTTGGCGTTGAAGCATGGGAGAGATCTTATCTCCAGCCGAGGTTGAAGGACCCCTCTTCTCACCTCATCTAAAATGAATGAGGCCTTCGACTTTGCTCATGTTAGGATGATGTTCTCGTCCTGTTCCTAACGGACTATAGGGGCACCTAAGGGCCATTGTCAAGGCCTCTCCCCTCATCTCATCTAAAATGAATGAGGCCTTCGACTTTGCTCACATTAGGATGAGGTTTTCCTTCTGTTCCTAACAAGCTATAGGAGCACATAAGGGCTGTTGTCAGGGTCTCTCTCCTTATTTCATCTAAAATGAATGAGGCCTTCAACTTTGCTCACGTTGGGAGGAGGTTCTCCTCCTATTCTTAACGGGCTATAAGGGCATATAAGGGCCGTTGTCAGGGCCTCTCTCCTCATCTCGTCTAAAATGAATGAGGCCTTCGACTTTACTCACGTTAGGATGAGGTTCTCCTCCTATTCCTAATGGACTGTAGGGACATATAAGGGCCGTTGTCAGGGTCCTTCCCTCATTCATCTAAAATGAATGAGGCCTTCGACTTGCCTATGTTAGGACGAGGTTCTCCTTCTATTCCTAACATGGCCACTTTTGATTGTTTCTTTTCTATCGTCACATAGTTTTTGCACCAAGAAATAATAATGTTGAAATGGAGGAATTTTATTGAAGGAAAATTAGTGACAGTACATTCTTAAATTCTCTAAGTTTCAAGGTCGTGGGAGCGTTGTTCCTCTAAGCTCCTTCAAGCAATAAGTTTCAGACTGGACGACCTCCTCTACTTCATGCGGGACTTTTCAATTTGGGGCAAGCTTTCCCTGGCTCTGAGGCCGAGAGATGGCGGCTCGTCGAAGTACTAAGCTCCCCTAGAGATAGCATTGATGATGCCGGGAGGCGACCGACCTTGTTGTTATTTCTTTCTCATTGATGGTTCTAACTGCAGTAGCATCCTTGGCTGATCTTCTTTTGCTTCAGACTGGCATCTGTGGAGCATTGAGGGGGGCATAGTTGTGAAACTTTCTAGGGGGAAACTTCTTCGCATCCTTCCATTGGGGCTTTTTTAACGATGAGCTCGAGGAGGAGTTCGTGCTCGCTTGCGCTCGGAGGGAGTCCATGAGCATGGCCAAACTTCATTCGGCCCTCCATCAGTCACGAATTTACTAGACTCGCCCATCTGCCACTCTTTTATGGCTCCCTCATCTCTCAATTTGAAAGCTTCTTTCGCTCTGGCATATCCTTTTGCCCGAGCTAGCAGATTGACAAAATTCCTAGGGTACTTCTCTAGGAAGAACAGCAAATCATTCTTTTGAAGGCCGTCCTTGAGTGCGGCCATTACAATAGACTAATCCAGATTTTGGACCTCTAATGTAGTAGCATTAAACTAGATGACATAAGTCTGGATAGATTCCCCCTCCTTTTGCTTGATATTCATCAGAAAATCCAAATCTTGGTGCGGACATCGACTATTGATGAAGTAAGCCGTAAATTGATGGCTCGTCTAGTTAAAGGAGAAGATCGTACCCAGCTTCAATATCTACCAATTTCTTGCTGCTCCCTTTAGGGTAGATGAAAAAGCTCAGCATAAGATGGCGTCTGGTGCACTATGGAGCAGCATGATAGTCTGAAAGGCCTCTAGGTGATCGATCGGATCAGAGGTTCCATCGTAGCTTTCAAATTAGGAGGAGCTTGAAGTTCGACGGAATGAGCTCTCGCATAATTTGGGGAGAGAAAGGGAGGATCGATATGGATGTCATCATGGTGAGCCAGGGCGACGTGGTGGAGTTTCTCAATCCATCGATCCATCCCCCACAGTTTTTGATCGAGGACATCATCTCAATCATAGACCTTGGAACACTTTCGGCTGTAGATGGGGAAGGTTGCTTCCAGAGAAGAATCATGATCTGAGTAAGGATCCTCTACTCTCTATTTTTTCTTCCTAGGGTCGATGGGTATGCTAGCCCAAGTGCTCCTCCTTGAAATTGGTTTTTGACATCCCGATGGTGGATTTTCTGGTGAAATCACCACCAGAGGCAGCCACATGGCCTGCACCATTTTGGTGAGGCCCTGAATTCACTGTATCAGTAGGTTAAACTGCTCTAAATTTACCACAGTCATCGGTGGAGGAGGAGGTTGAAGCACCAGCGATGGAGCAGGGATAGATGGATCTGGCCTAGATCTGACAGTAGAAGCAGTAGATCTCCAGGTAGTTGCTTTATTTGGAGGCATTTCTTGAGATTGAGGGAGATGATGGAGATGAACCTTAAAGAAGAAGATCCACAGAGTTGACTGAGCACTCTTTTAAGTATAAGGGTACCTAAAAAATAGAGGGCCATTTCTCTAGTGCTAATTCTGTTGGTACAGAATCTGGTCGACATCAGATCGAGCTAGAGTTGAGAAAGAAGTGGTCGCCATTGGTAACCTACAAAATAAAGTCTCGCTCGAAGTCAGTGGTGGTGGCTCCGATAGGACCCTCCGACGATCAAGTCAGCTCTTTTGACCAACAAAAATAGAGTGCTCAGAAAAGAGTTCGACAGAATTTTGGAAAGAAGAAGAGAGCTTAGAGAAAATATATCTAGAGGGTCCCTTTTATAGATGGAGTCCATAGTAGATTAATAGTGATGATCGTAACCATCCGATAGTGGGCTCCTTGGAACCACGTGGAGTTTGTTACCGAGAGAGATGTCCATTGCTGTGATGTGGCCGTTCGTTGAGATTTAATAGTCGAAGTTCGGAGGAAACAGATGTTAGTTGGTGAAAAACTTTGACATATATCAATTTTAGAGGAGTTTAGACTCCTAAAAGGAATACATCTAAAGGAGATCATCTGGGAGGAATACTATTTAAAATCTGAGAGTAATCCACTAGGGGAATCTAGATGAAGTTTTGCTGAAGGAGAAGTTCAGAAGAAGTTCGACTCCTATAGGAATCTAATTGAAGAAGAGGTCCAGAAGGAGTTCAGCTCCTGTAGGAATCCGATTGAAGGAGAGATCTAGAAGGAGTTTGGCTCCTGGAGGAATCCAACTGAAGAAGAGATCCGAAAGGAGTTTGGCTCCTATAGGAATCCAACTGAAGAAGAGATCTGAAAGGAGTTCAGCTCCTAGAGGAATCCTACTGAAGGAGAGGTCTTGAAAGAGTTTGGCTCCTATAGAAATCCGATTGAAGGAATGGTTTGGAAGGAGTTCGGCTCTTGGAGGAATCCGACTGAAGGATAGATTCGAAAGGAGTTTGGCTCCTGAAGGAATCCATCTAAAGGAGAAGTCTGAAAGAAGTTCAGCTCTCAGAGAAATTTGACTGAAGGAGAAGTTCGGAAGGAGTTCGGCTTCTAGAGAAATCCATCTGAAGAAGAAGTCTGGAAGGAGTTTGACTCCTGGAGGAATCCGACTAAAGGAGAGATACGGAAGAAGTTTGGCTTCTGAAGGAATCAGACTGAAGGAGAAGTCCAAAAGAAGTTCGACCATTATAGGAGTTCAGCCGCTGAAGGAGTTCGGCTAGGGCTCGACCACTGAATGGTTCGGTCGGTTGATGGAGTTTGGCTAAGGTTCGACCGCTGGAAGAGTTCTGCAGGAGTCCGACCGTTGGAGGAGAATTTTTGATTGAAGCTTTTTCGTGATTACTAGTTGCATTAGGCTAAGCTTCAGGCTAGACTTCGATGGAAGCAAGGTTTATCCCCAACAATAGTCCCTCCACTTTCAAGTTTGAAATTCGAAAGAAGGAAGTACAAAAAAGGCAACAGCTGAAGTCCTTTTTTGGGCTCCACACCTATTGGGGTTGAAGCTTGTGGGAGATCTTATGTCTAGTCGAGGTTGACATTGAAGTTGAAGCTCGAGGGAGATCTTATCTCCAGCAGAGGTTGACATTGATGTTGAAGCTCGGGGGAGATCTTATCTCCAATCGAGGTTGACGTTGAAGTTGAAGCTCAAAGGAGATCTTATCTCCAGCCAAGGTTAACGTTGTAGTTGAAGCTTGGGGGAGATATGATAGAAATGCGATGCTGTCATTACGACACTATGTTTATCAATTTAATCTGACTTCTTAAAAATACTTAAAAATATGTAGATAGCAGTGAGTCAGATCGAATCCATAGGAAAGATAGTATTTTTAGATTTGAAATCTTTGATTTCCTTAAAAAAAAAATTTGAAAATAGAATTTGAAGTTGGAAATTAAAAATTAAAATTACAAAGTAGAAATTAAATTATACAGAAAAGTAAACTTGGTACTAAGATCTACTAATTAGATCTTAGCATCTACTAGCAGTAAAATAAAGAATAATAATTAAAGTATAGAAATTAAATTATAATAAAAATAAAAAGCTAAAATAAAAGTGCAAAAAATAAAATTTACATTAATTAAAAATTTAGAATTTTAATATATGGAATTTAAAATAAATAAATAAATAAAATAGCCTAATCTCTGATCTTAGATCGGCATGGGTGGAAATATGGTGTAGAAGTCTAGCTTTTTCTCTCGACATCAGTTGCCTCAAAGTAGCTATTAACCTAGAGCCTGGCTTCACCCTGTACCAAAGCCTTACCTTGATCGAAGACCATGAATTTTGGAGGCTTGGGGTCTTATTTATAGAGCTAGGAGGGCTGGAGAGTTTTCTTCTAGGCAATGTGGGACTAAGGAGCACTTTGATCATCAAAATATGAAGAAATTTGCATAAAAATTGGATTAAAAGGAGTCCTGAATAAATTCTATTGCTCTGGATGAAATCTGGCCATCAATACAAATCCAACGGATCAAAAATCATCAAAATCGGATGCATATCGACTGAAATCAGGTCGAATTAAATTCTGGCCATTCGATTGCATTAATCAGAAGAAAATTTGACCGTTGGATCGAGTTCGAGATGTTTTAATCAAGTCCGGAGCTTCCTGGACTATTGGATCTTCATCGATTAGTTTTTTGGCCATCGGATCGCATCAGATTGCTGATGGAATTCGAATCAAATCTAGAAATAACCATCGCCATCCGATCTTGACCGCAATCAACCAGATCCATCCGATCGCACCTTTACTGTTGCCATGGATCACATGGACCGACTGCACCATACACCGCAACCAATCAGTGCCTCCTATCATCGAGTGAAAAGTCCAAAATATCCTATGAGCCATGATAGATTTTTTGTGAATTCTTTAAGGGTCTAGGTCCACCACATGTCGCTCTATGATTCACCAATTTCTGCTGGACTGGCAGTCCACGCTTGGATCGTGGACCGATTGACGGCTTCCACGATTGAGTCAGCTTGGCTTAGCATGTTTGGATGCACTGACTTCATCAGCTTGGCTCAGCTTGATGGCTTGGCTTGCGGAGCTAGCTGAGCCGTTCTCCTTTTTTTATTTAATTTTTTTTAATCTTAAGAAATTTATATCTTCTTCGTTTTAGCTCTTTTTTACTTTAAACTTATTTTGTTGTGATAAAAAAATGAGCTCTTTTCACTGATAGTAAAATTTTATTTTTTTAATTTTTATTATTTTTAATTAATTTTTTAATTAATAAAAATATTAATTTCTTAAAAATTATATATAAATTAATCATTAATTTTTAAAAATTAATATAAATTAATTAATAAATTAATACTTTTATTGATGAATTTATGATACTTATCATATCCCCCAAGTTAAGCTTTGCTCGTCCTAGAGTAAAGAAAGAATTTAGTTTTAAATTTCTTTCAACTTTAGAGTTTCGAATTTTACCTAAGTAGTTTTCAAAATAGCCATTGATATTCAGTAGAGCTTAAGTGAGACATATCATTGGGGTATTAATACTTATCAATAAAAAAATTAAGTAAAGAACATTAAATTTTTCTAAACTTTTTCTAAATTATTCCACCTTTATCTCTGATTTATCTAAACTTTCATATAGGCAAGTGTATTACTACTTCCGTCCTTCATTTATTGATTTTTATTTTTATATGATTCACTTTTTGATGTAAATATCATTGCTTACTTAGGCAATGAAATTTGGTTACTTGATAGAAAACCAATATATATTTTTTAATTTTTTTAATATTGTACCACTATGGAGTGTCTTAATCCCTTAAGCTTTCTATTTAATCCATATAGCGAGTCTTGGGCCAATGACTTCTAAACTAATTGGCTTTAGGGCATTAGGTATAGAATACCCCTCAGACTTACTAGCTTGAATCAAATAGGCAATGAGTTAAGACTAGCTTTACAACGAGCTTTTTTGCCCTTCCCATCTTTTGATACGAAACTTAATGCTTGCTCAGGCAAAGAAGTCTGGTTACTCAGTGAGAAGTACTTGAAAACTATTTTATTAAAAATTTTTTATATGAAAAAATGTATAGTTACCCTACACAAGCCCATAAAAAGTAGACTTTTTTTTATGCTAGTAGAAAAAATTAGAAATACTTAAGAAAAAACTTTTTATATTATAGACTTAATTCTTTATTGAATTTTTTTAATACTTGATTTTTCAATATCTCATAGATTCTCTGATCTATGTATCAATTTTCTTTTAGAAATGCTTAGTTTAATTCGATTCTTAAGCATAATCAGGTGTTTAAATACTAAATACTAACTTTTTTAAGGACTTAAAATTTTAAAATTTTTATTTTTCTCTCCCTTAACTTAATCAACATTATCCTCAATAGAGAAGAACAAATAAACAGTGTAATAAAAAATATGAAAGAATACACCTGACTATATTTTTAGTCCAGCATATGTCTTTAAAAATTTAATCTCTCCCTCTAACTTATTTAAATTATCCTAAAAAATCAAATAAAAAGATAAATTAAACTAAAAAAAATTAAATATTGGATTGCCTTCCAACAAGCGCTAAGTTTACCGTCTTCAACCAGACATAATGCAGCTTAACTATCCTGTGTCCAATATTAGATTGACAAATTCTAATGGTTTTGGATTGCCAATCTCAAGAAGGTAATTTCTTATCCCTTTATTGATATAATCATTATTAATTTTTGGGACATAATATATGATCCCATTCTTAGACCCATATTTATTAAGAATTTCTCCTATTTTTTCTTCTAAAATACTCATGAATTGAGTTTTTGTATTAGGAATTAAGTTTGATTCAATGGATGCTGAAAGGATGACTAAAGATGATTTTAATTCCGAAGGTAAATTAATATGATCTTATTTAAATAACTTCATTGATATTTCATTACATGCCTCTGGATTTTTGTAAAAAGAACCAGCTTTTAGGGTTGAAGGGAACAGGACATTAGGTTTATAAGTCTTGGGTAAATCATCTATTCTCTTTTTTCCTATATCTATCTCATTTAAATTGGAACTAGCATCAGTACTAGTTTCTGACTCGGATTCTTCTATGTGGTTAGTCTCAGTACTAATCAATTTTTCTAAATTTTTATTTTTGCTAGCATCAGTACTAGCCTCTCTCATCTGATCTTGGTATGGGTCCATAAGAATCCTATAGCTTTTAAGTTCAGGAATTACTTTGGCATTCTTAAGTTGGAGATTCTTAAGTGAGACATTAAATTGATAACTTGGTCTAGGTAGTTGGTGGACATTAGGTGGATTGTTTGAAATTGATAGGCTCATCAATTGACCTAGTTCTCTTCTCATGTTAGATTCAGCTAGTTGTCTAATTTGAGCTTCTAGCCTGGTGATAGATTGCTATTGAGTCAGAATCAATTATTGAAGTTGGTTAAATCTATCATCAGCTAGATTGATCTATTGAGGAGGTGGGTATGAGGGCTGATTATGATGTGGTGGCTGAAAAGACTTACTAGGCTGACCTCTGTTATAAGCATAGTTCTGGTATTGAGGTCTATTCTAATAATTTTGCACTGATGGAGTTTGGATCTGAACCTGAGTCTGTTGTGATTTCTAAAAAAAATTATGATGATTTATCCAGCCAGAGTTATATGAATTTGAAAATGGATCATTTGTTAGATATATGTGCCCTAGAAGCCAGAATTGGCTGACACTTGTAATACACTTCTAGGGGCAAAATTGTAATTTTGACTATAATAAATGGGTTATTTTCTATCACACATGTGTATTTAGTGTCTGTGATACATCCTTTGAGTTAATGGTAATGATAATTCATATTTTCAAGAGTTGAAAATTTAAGACATGAATAATCATTATTAACTCATAAATAGCTCCCGACCATAGGATCATCACGAGGATGGTGATTGATCCGGAAGGTTGGTGTACGATCGCTTCTCTTTAGTAGATGAGTCTTGAGTCTACGGTGTGGAGACACCGGAGCGAGAGTACAGGTACTCGTTAGAGAACGAGGGCACTGAGCGTGACCACCTCGAGTAGTCATTAGGGAGTCTACCTTCTCGTCAATGACTGACTCGATGCTGCAGTAGTGTGTCTGGTTCTTTGACCTGAGATGCATCGGCAGTTCACCTTGAGGGTGTTATAGTTTGACTACACCATTACTCGGTCTCCTAGCCATATGGAACCCTGAGGTGTATGTTGGCTGTGACATGTTCATTGTAGGAACTGGATTGCATCAAGATGGGATCTATCTACCTCGGTGGTAGAGGAGTAGCCCTATGATGATCATGAGAATCAAGTCCTGAAGCCCATGGCCATGGCAGAGTGAAATAATAGAAAGAGTTTCTATTTAGATTTTCACATTGGACTCGAATCGAATGATTACATCATATGACAGAGACTAGGGTTTGACGAGTTCACCTTAACCCTAATCTGATCGGGGCTCAAGATAGAAGAACTGAATCACACAGGTAGCTGCACCAAGAGGTTCGCATTCAGCTCTGATGGGTTGCCACCATATACTGCTAGGTGTCACTGGTGGATTTTGGGAGCAATTAGAATGATTTAGATGATCGATCATTCTAGCTGTTCGAATCAGAAGAGTTCTGATCCATCGAAAGGAGTTTCGATGATGTCGATGATAGAGATCATGACATATCCCATTACCATACAGAACTGAACCTAACTGGGTCACACAAACAAGGGTTTGAATCTGGTGATCATCAATTGAACTAATCTAGTTCAATTGATCTGAATGAGATTCAATTAGGTTCAAGGAAATCGTGCTAGCACTCGATTGAACCTAACGTTCTTCTTTTGCTATCATAAATAAGTCGTCCTGTCTGAGCCAAAGGAGTTTGTGCTCAAACAGAAGTCTTCTTATGGTCTGACTGGAGGTTGTCCAAGTCAGAATAGGTTGTCTTATTTGTAAGACATTACCTGCCATTTTTGGTCACCTGCCATTTCTTGTTCTTTGACTTTGGTCAAGAAGTCTACCTTTGACTGGTCAAACGTTGACCATTCATCCTTTGACTTTTGACCACATGTCATGCACCTATTGGAGAGCTGGTGGGGGCTTGTCCCCCTGCCAGAACCTGGCAAGGAGAATGGGCGCACGCCAAGGGAGGCGTGAGCCCAAGTAAGAGGCGCCATGGAGTCCTTGTTGGGACAAGGACTCCATCTCCCTTTAGGATTCCAATGAGAGTTCTTCTAAGAATCCAGTTTGACTGGTCCAAGGCACTCTCCAAGTAGGAATCCAGGGGACTCTAATCCCACCAATCAGATTTAGATCTGATTTCACAAAGGGTTGTGATTGGTTGGGAGGAAGATGACTTGGATCACGCTTAGTCTATATAAGAGACCCAGCGCCCAAGTGAAAAAATAATCAAGAAATAATCAAGAAGCAATCTTCCCACGCCCCAAGGCTGCCTCTCTCCCCTTTCTCCACGCCATACTCTCATCTCCCCTTGCTCTCCACGTCCAAAAGTGTTTTGGATTTGGATTGGTGCGATTTAGATCAAGAAAAGGAGATCAAAAGCAAGAAGGCTGCGCTGCTGCGAAGAACGACTGCAGATCTTCAAAAGGAGTTTTGAAGATCCTCCAGATCAGATCCAGATCTGATTTTTGGAGGCGTGATAGAGAAGAAGAGGATCTCCAGATCCAGCCCGAGTGGATACCGGTAGAGGCCAGGCGCTTGCGTGGCTTGATCCAGAACCTTCCGCTGCAAACAGGATCATCAACAGGGTAATAGGATTACCCTATTCAGGTAAATTGAATGTGATTTAATTTATCCTTTTCATTTAATTTTTATTAAATAAATAAGAATCAGATCTGAAGCATCCCTGATCTGATACAGATCTAAGAGAAAAATTTTTGAAATATATCTCTTGATCTGATCAGATCTGAACGAACCTGGTCAGGGAAATCAGGATTTCCCTTCAAGTGGTATCAGAGCCATGGTTCTAAAAATAGTTTAGATCTGATTTTTAATTTTATTTTAATTAAAAATAACGTGATTTTCAGATGTCACATGAGATGTGATCAGATCTGAAATCAGAAAAAATTAAAATTAAATGATTTGGATCTAAGAACATGAAGATATGCATGACTAGTTCTAGAATAGAATAGTTCTATAGAATAGTTTTGCATGTCTTTGATTTAATATGATTAAATCATATTTTAGATCTTCTTATTTACTATTTTTCTGATATTATAAGTGTTATAATAACATCTGATAAACAGCAAATAAAAATTATTTAATTTTAAATATCATATGAGATATGATAGATGCATGACTAGACTAGTTGTAGAATAGTTCTACATAATTGTCTAGATTAGAATTTATTTTGATTAGATCAATTTAAATCTAATTTTTTCAGATTATTATGTGATAATTTAGATCTGAAAACATGCATGATTATGATACATGAGATGTATGCAAAATATGCCATGATTAGATCTAAATTTGTATATGAGATATATGATATAGATCTATAACTGTTTTGTAGTATTGAATGTTTATTGAATGTTCCTGATTAAGGCGTTCCCCTTGGCCGTCCGGTCATAAGAACGAAGAAGGGTTTAAAGGCCCTCTCTTCCCATTCGATGGGGTGTTCTTATGATGTGTAGGGGTGCTGCGTGTTCGTCCTTAATCAGAAACCCAAAACTTACTTTCTGCAAAACCCTAGATCCTGAAACCCTAGGATTTATTGTGCATATTTTGTTTATGAACCCTACTTAATTAAGAATTAAGTTTATGGAATATTAATTAGGTCTAAAATTGAGAATTTCAGATCTAAGACATATTCATAATACTGGGTTCGGGCTTGGGTAGCTCAATTAGGTCTAAGCGGTTGATCAAACCGAATCAAGAGTTGGTTAGATGGGATCAACAATGCTTAAATTGACCAGCCTAATAGGATTAAGTCTGGGTCAAGATCGAGTCACGATCAAGCAAGACCTAATTAGGCTCAGAGGTTAGAGTCTGGATTGTAGGCTAACCCAATTGGTTCTGACTCAACAATTTGGTGTCTAAGGTAAGTTTGGCACATACGACCGACTGGTTTTTAATTGGAAGCTACTCGACCTGAATGCGTTCTTGTACGAGTTAATGGCATATTCCTTCCACCGGTCTCACTTACCTGGCCATATCTGTTGACACAGTTCTGATCTGAGGTGGTCAATAATCCGAGCTAACCCATGCCACTAGGTTAGTCATAATTGTTATGACTAAGCCAAGTCTAGTTTAATGAGACCTGAATCAATTCTCCCTAAGAAAAGATTAAGTCTGAGGTCTTCCACCATTGTAGATGTGCGGGCCCTTCCCGGGGTTGATTGTTCTCGGCTGGATACAGTGGCTCAGTTGCACCGGGAAGACGCAACCATGTCTATTAGGCATTGGATGCTATGGGCTGGAGGATGAGTTGGGCTCAATATTCCGGATACGGTGAGAGACCTCAATTAGGAACCCAGTCTATGCAAATGGTGGGTCTGACTTAACTAAGGAGTGGATCAATATTCCGGATACGGTGAGATTCATGAATTAGAGACCAAGTTTGGGTGCACCATGATTAGAGAATCATTGAACAAGAGTTGTTCACTCATTGGCTAACCCATCACCAATAACTGTTAGGTGAGGTGATGAGTCAGTTGGTGAGACCGCACCACCCACTAGAAATCATCAATCGTGGAGATTTTCGCATCTCTACAGAGGGAGTGTAGGGATCCGAGAAAATAGTGGGAGCTAATTTGTTTAAAAATAAAATCCCTAAACAAATTGGTCAAGTCAAAATTACAGTATCTAACTAGAATCTTTGACTCTCTACAGGAAAATGTCTGCGTCCAACCCACTGGCACGTATCCTAGACACACATAGACTGACTGGACCCAATTATAAAGATTGGCTCAGGAACTACAAAATTGTTTTGGGTTCAGAGAAGTTAAC